>VYZQ01009587.1:3800-19801 GCA_013400655.1 Mystacornis crossleyi
CCATGTTGTCTTTTACTTAGGGTTTTCTGGGAGAGAGATAAATCCAGTAATGCATATAATATGGCATGTCCCATTTTATAGATACCTATACTTACATATCACTATATGTAAGAGACATGCTGATTCACTTTTTTTGATTTCTCACTTCAACATTTGGTTGTTTGTTCATCCTCTTTAAAAAAGTAAGTAGAAGAAATTCTGTCATCTCCAGGGAATAAAGCAGCAGGCCACTAACTCCCAGGTCTCCTCTCCTGAGCATCCCACAAATAACTGGTACCATATTATCCTTCACGCCTCAGGGGAGCCATAAGAGGTGCTTGCCACCCTGGCCTTGAATGGTGGCCCCCATGTTTGTCCTCCTGGAGGAGAAACAGCTGATTTGAGCGTAGCGGTACATTTTCCACAGAGGCGGTCTTGTTACCCGAAAGCATCTTGCTGCTCCCGGCCATTTGGTGTTTTTACTGCTGTGCAGCTGATGCTACCCAAAGTAACAGGCTATTTCTGTAATCAGAAGCTCTCGGAGCCTAACACGAGATCAGATAATGGCCCACTGCTCTTACTGCTCTTACTCAGTGAAACACAACGTCTCATGGACAACTAGGAAAGAAGACTGTAGTTCAGACAAATATGTTGGTCCAGCCCTTGGCACCACCTCTACCCTGGGGAGGAGTGACAATGCCATGAAAAGTATAAACCTAATTTTCCAGAGGTCAGGGTGACTTCTTCAGAGTTGGCTCAGGTACCTCACTGGTACACATAGGCAGCTTTATGCCGGGTCCCAGGATAGTTTTAGTGATTTAGACCCCATGCATGGTCCCTGGCTCAAGTGTTAAATAAAATGAGATACCCTGGATTTCAGATTGAAGAAGAGCCAGTGTGGGCCAGGCTGTAGTCCTGTACCAGGCTGGTGGTGCAGAAGAACAGAAGTAAAGAACAAGCCCATCAAAATCAATGCTTTTTGTAGACAAATGCCTAAGAGCTGATCACTCTATATGCACGAGTCTTCCTCTTATTTTTTCTTGCTTGAGTGCCAAGCTGGGAGCAGATGGTACATTACTCACCCTTAACTGGAGGGTAAGAAAGTGTGATTTCTTTTTTTTTTAAATTCAGTTGAGACCCTCAGCCCATTTAGATTCCCAGCTCAATGTTTATTTGTCTTACACAGAACTTGTACTTTCTACCCCTCTCAAATGCTAATCCTCTCCACACATATGCTCATTATGCAAAAGCATATGACAAACACCATCTGGGAAAATAAATAGCTCCTCAGCTAACTGTGCTGCTCCCTCCCTTTACGTCACCCACCTCCCTATTGTCTCTCCTATTTTTATCTGCAAGACAGCAATCACTCAATCCAGCTATTAACTTAAAAGTGCTGTTTTAGTCAAGCAAGGTGCAGATCCCAGACTGGGCAGTAGAATCTATTCCATTTTTCAAGAGGATGTGCATCTCCATGATAATTTGAAAGCAGCCATAGCACTGAGAAAAATGCATGTTACTTTTTTAAAGGGCAGTTGATATCAGTGAGAGATACTAGTCCTGACCTGAAGAACTCCATGCTTGTTTTTTAGCTAGAAGGTTACATTTTCTCCCCCATAAAATATGCAGCTCTTGCCACAAGTTCTACCACGTTTCCATGGATTCCTGAGATAGTCCTTCGTCTCTGACAGATTATTTCTCATACCATTGAAAGCCAGGCAATGGTGTTAAATAGGGAATGACATTAGCCAAGTTCAGTGATTTCTCTAACCTCTAAGTAGACGGGCAAGAATAGGAGCCGTGCTGTCATTGATCATGATGGATCTGTTGTCTGCCAGAAGGTTAATCAAAAGGAATGAGGATTTATATGCAAGAGAAAAGCTTCTCAGAATATTCTGGTTTGGATTAGGAAAATCATCGTGATTCAGCAAAGGAGATGCCTATTTAGCTAGATTAAACAGAATCTGCACAATCCAACCATATTGTGTTGAGGCTAAGTAACCAGGAAAAATTCAAAATGCACAACCAGGAGACAGCAGCTGAAGCTGGGATATAAAGGCAGAGCTTTGTAAGTACCCTGTAAGAATTGCAGGGCCATAAACACTGCAATACTATATCTGTTTAGAAAAAATACAAGACAGAATTCAATGATGACCTGTCTGAGCTACAAATTCTTGTCAATTATTACATGCTTGTAGGGACATGTATAACAGATGGCAGAAAGTCTCTCATTTGTCCTCAGAGACAGCACTGATATTGCCCAGCTACGAAATCCATTACACAGCTACGAAATAGGCTACTTGATTTCATGAGAACGTGCCTTTATTATTTTAAGAATAATTTAACATAGGCAGAGGAAAGCAGAATCTGTATGAAAAAAAGACCTGAGTTTCCAGCATTTGCACGTACCAGCTTTGTGGTTCTTGCTTCTCCTGTAGGGTGGTTTTTTGTTTGGTTTTGGGGTTTTGGGGTTGTTTTTTGTGGAGAAATTATTTTGGGTTTTCTCCCTATTGGCTCCACAGTTGAGGGAGTTTGACCTCACCTGAAACAGAAGGTTTTAAGGCTGGTACATGGTTTGGGTGTCAGTGTTGCTCAGAATACACATGCCTATGCAATACACACCTGTACTGCTGAATACGCCCTTAACTCTCTTCTCTTTGTTGTTACAACAGACGAACCAAACTCCTGGAGTGCTCCCTCTGCCACCGCCCCAGGTCTGCCGGAAGTAGCTCTTTCCCTCGACGACATAATCTCACCATTATCTTCATCACACATAGCCCCACCCTCTGACCCTTCTCACCAGATAAGCCCAGAGCCAACATGGGATATCAAGAGGGAACACGATGTAAGGAAACCAAAGGAGCTTTCAGTGAACGGTCACAGAAAGAAAAGGTTAGGAGAACAAAGAGAAAGGTCAGCAAGTCCTAAAAAGGTAGACAGGTCAAAGCATGAAGAGGCTTCTTGGAAAGGATATTCAGAAGGCAAAAATAAGACCACTGATGGTGGCAGGCCCACCTCAGAAAGCAAAGTGGTGGGACACAGCGTTATGATCGAGGCTGGCACAAGAGAGCACGTATGTGCTGGAACCAGTGATGAACAGTATGGGAGGCTGAGGAAGCCGGAAAGCAAGAGAGGAGGATCTCTTAGCAAGAAAGAAGATCACAGATCCACAAACACCAGTGAGAAGAAGTCAGCTGCAGCACCCGACCATGTCAAGATTGATACAGGAGCTACCAAGACATACAGTAGCAACCGCTGCAGCTCGCCGGGAAGTGATATGGACCACAGCCAGAGGGACCCTGATGGGAAACCCAGCGAGTTCCCCAGGAAGGGACATCTCCACTCCATTAGCACTCGCAGCACCAACACCACAGTTCGAAAGGCAACGGTCTCTCCAGGGCCGTGGAAAATCCCTGGCTCAGATAAGCTACCTAGCGTCCTGAAGTCTGGTACTTCTGCCATGAGCAGATAAGTAAGGGACTGTTGCCCTCTAACTGTCTCAAACTGACGCAGAACATTCTTCTTAGTTTTTGTCTCACATTGGTTTGTTTTAATTTATTTTAACTATCACACATATACACAAAGCATTGAGGAATGAAAACATTAGTGTGTAATTCCATGACAATGTGCACAGTATCTAATAAGTTCAAAAGCATATAGTCAACACAGAGATTTAAAATCGACCCTAAAGTCCCAGTTCCATTTTAGGGACTTTGGCAGCTATGGAAGAAACCAAAACAATATGAAGGACAGTACATCAGAGAAGGATAGTGCAGTGTAGCTTTAGCATTTTTTTCCCACTGCATGAAGGACTTGGATTTCATTCAAACTTTATATCAAGAAACTGGAACAAGTTAGAGCAATCACAAACTGGAACATCGCCTTAAATAAAACTGCACGGAGCAAGCTGAAACCGAGAGAGGATCTTTTAATGGAGCTAAAATGTTGTAAATAAATTGTTCTCGACATATCTAGACAGGGGTTAAAGGGTTTCTTTAAAGCATCGTTCGGAACTGTACACCCATGACACGTCTCCACTGTTAATGCTTTGGGATAGTCCACGTGGTACCCTGTAGCATAGTCCACTGGGCGCTACGGGAGGAGTGGGGAATCCAGTGGATTAGTTTCTGTGATACCATTTCTACTGCCATTTTTGTGAACAAACCATGTTTCTGTACATTGGAAAGGAGTTAGGGTGGAGTTGTATTTGCAAATTATTCTCAAAAGCGATTTATTACAGGTTCCCCAAGTCCTGCGAGGTAGCACACAAACCAATTGGTCAGGCTCAAACCCCAGACATCTGCAAGGCCCTTGCAATGAAAGGAAGAGTGCTACAGAGAAAAAGCTGCAGTTTCCTTAAGGAAAGGCCTTTCCTTCCTGCAGAAGATGATAGCGTCATTTATCAACAGTGCTATGTTTCATACCCATCCACATTTACTTAGGACATTCTCACCTCTCATCCCCTCAGTTTGGCAGAGCAGGTGCCTTTCAGGCACGCGTCAACAATAATTAGACTGGTTTCTGAAATACGGTTGTTGGTGTCGTCATTCAGTAAATTCAGTATTCTTCCATTTTTAAAATGGTTTCCATTTTACCATTTTTTCCCTATCTCCATTTTTTCTCCTTTTTGTTTTTATCTTTCTTGCTTGTCTCTTTTGAATTTCAAGCCTTAAGTGCCAGGTAAACATTCCAGTCTGCCTTCACAGGAAATAACTCCGAGTTCAGTCAATCAGTCATTATCTTGTTTCAAAAAGATGTGTGTGTGTCTGTGTAAGTGTGCATATGTTTATTTGTCTGTCAAAATTAAAACAAAATCCTGGGCAATAATACATTGGTAATTAAAAAAAATCCATAAAGCTAAGTACTGTCAAAAATTCGTATTTAAAAATTATTGTTCACTAGCAATCTTAGTTCCTCATACGCTCTGCTGAAAAACTAGATTGAGATTGGCTTTGTTCCAAGAAATTAGCACATTAATGTATGTCTCAAACATTGCACTGGACTGCGAAATTTATAGACATGTTTCTTCCTGTCCAATTATTTGAAAAGCCTCAAGTCAAGGATTTTGCAGCTTTGAAACACTTTTTTTTAGAAAGAAAAATCCATTTATAATTTCTAAAAAAGCACAAGTCCATGTAGCTGTTTATAAAACTCTTATTTAACGGAAAAAAAATCTTTATCCCCTGAACTAGAATCCAATATAATTTGCCATTAATTTATTGAATCTGATTTTGGACAATGCTTCTGTAGTGTAGATGCACGTCCCGGTATCTTATTTTTATGTATAAAGAAAGCAAACAATGAAATCTGAAAAACAGTTGAGATTATGCTTGCATAAACTCTAATTTGCACAGTTCACAGCTACTCCTTGTGCAGTAATTGCTTTATGCGGCTGTAATCGATAACCTGTGAAGACAGCACATCATCTAAACCCCATTCCAAATAATATTTCTGTGTAGTGTTAGCTGTGAATTTACCTTGTACAGCTCTATCTCTATAAATATAATTCCATGTATTAATAGTCACAGAAAGGCTGTAAGTGAGCAACTATTTTTATGAAACGCACCACTATGGATAAATTAACTTTTACAGAAATCTTGTTTACTGTATGATATTCTAAACCACTGTCAAATAAAATATATATCCAAAAACCTTTCATTTTTCAATTGTATATAGTTGGTGTTAATTTTGAGTAACAAGCTTCAGTGTTACCCTGAGAAACAATCATTTTCTTGCAAATGAGTAGAGTTAATTAGATACTGCCTTATAAAAAAACGGAATAGACCATTTTAATTTTTTACTTTAATTTATGAATAAACATGTAGGTGACCAAACAAATTCCATAATGGCAACTCAAGGCTTGTGAGCAAACACAGACACGAAAAATGTCTTCCTTGGTGGAGAAGCCTAAACCCTTACTCTCCTTCCAGTCCCAGCAGACACAGGACCAGGATGGGCAGACTCCCAGCAGTGAGAGACAACTTAGAGTACACCAGAAATATAGAATTAATCTGTATTAATAATTAAGCATAAGCCTTATTTACCTCAGAAATTGGGCAGTTCTAACTAGCCCTGAAAAGGTTTTGTTGACAAGCTGTGTGAAGGGGGAATAATTGCATTTTCAATTTATTTTACAGAAATAATGTCTCAAAAAACATCATAAGGATGTAAAAATATTGGTAACCAGACAGCCTCTTTTGGCACCAAATCCACCCCTCATTAAATGCTCCTTACCTCCAGTTAGGCAAAATAAATCATCAGTTTATAGACTGTAAACACTGTAAGATGTCTGCCTGGAAAACTATTAATATTTTTCACACAAATATGACGTTTCTAAAAGTATTTCCTGTTTCCTTAAAATACAATTTTCTTCAAAAAATAATAATTTGTCTTCATACAGCCTGAGTCAACTTCTGCAGAGCCTTGTTTTTCAGATTAATGTTCCACTTCGAAAATTTCAACCAGCTGAACTAATAACATAATTTTGCATTACAATAAACACATAGAAAATACGAAGCATCTCTAATACTCAAAAATAATTTGCTGCTGTTTAAATAGCCACTATTTTCATGGCTGGAAATCTGGGGGTGTGCCTGGTTAAAATCCACAGGTATCACAGGGAAGTGTGCTAAAGCCATATAGCTTCATCCAGTCTAACTTCTTCTGCTAATAACATGTCCTTTCTCTTTTAAACGGTAGTACAGAATTTCCATTGCACTGCTGCTATTATGACACGTTTTAATATCTCTTATTCATACCTATGCAACAATGCAAGGAAATAGATGCCTTCTTTGATGCAGATTCTCTGCTCCAAACTGCAGTGCAACGTGTAAGCGTGCCAGCCTGTGATCACCAATGCACATTTGGGCAGGAGTTTTGACAAAAACACTGTAGACAGATGTCAGTGCAGCCCTTTTCCTAACCAGTGGCAAATGTAGGCCCTGGAGCTCGCTCCTTCTCCAGGTACTTCTCTCCCTTAGGCCATTCACACAAACTGCAGAGACTGGAAGAGCAGACCTTCAAACAAAGTTAATAAAAAGTCATTTAATAACTCCCACAAGATCTCACCAAAGATGTCATCTTTTCTTCCAGAAATCTGCCGGACTGACAGCATTCTTGTAGCCCATATATTCACCTATTTCATGGCCTCAGTGATTAGACTGCCAGTAATTTAGCCCCAGTGTGGATAGCTGCCTGCTAGGAATTGATGCAGTTCAAACATGACCCATTTCCTCCCTGATAATTTTCATCTGAATGTGCAGCCAGCCACCATTGCCAAAAACTTCTCATCTCCATCAAAGATGAAACTCTATCTGGTTTGTGCCATCTCTGCTAAACACAAACATCTCATGCTTAGCCCCCTCTACATCACATGTGCTGTCAGTACCACCAGATTTATCCTGAATCTCTTCTCTTCCTCCTCAGCTCCCCACTGCTCTTGTTCTTAATCCTACCTCTAAGATAAGTGCTTCTGCCATTCAGTAAATCAAATCTTCTATTCTCCATTTTCTCCTTCTGTTCTTCAGAAATTTGTCTTCCTCTTTTTCCCTTGTTCTTTTGGCCCTCTGCCACCATCTGGCATCTCTCAACCTCTACCTGATGTGTATCAGCCGCCCAATGTGAGACACCTCTTCTAAGAGGTGTCATGACCAGTTACACACCAAGTCATTAACCCACTCCTGGGTGTCAGATAAACAGAAAGACATACCCAGCACCTTGCACTGAAGCCCAGATCACCTCCCTTGTCCTCCTGAAACCACCAGAGGTTATTTATTAGACAAACTAACACTACATGCAGCCAGTAACTACTTTTGCAAGTACAAATAATGTTTTGTCATCATTGCTAAATGACTGTAGTGATAATGATTCAAGGATTCAGGCCAGGTGTTGTGGATGCAACATACCATGATCTCTACTTGAAGTCTCCAAATTCATTTTACAAAGGCAAGGACAGGCAAGGCTGCAGGCACATTTCTGTCTTAGTCACTGTGTTCTTTTTGTACATCACTGCTGCCACGGAAACCTGGGACCAGGACTGCAGAGGCAAAAGTGGAAGAGCACACCTCAGCAAATGAGAATGTCACCCTCCAGGTTTCTCCTTGCTTGGAAGGAAGCTTTGCTGTGAAGTGGAAAAGTTTTTTGGTACACTACCATGGAGCTCAAAGCTACAGAAGGCTTTGGACTTGCCCAGGGATGTCTGATCCCATTAGGGACTGACTTCACATAAGGCTCCAAAAGAGTCGTTTCCCTCTTTTGTCCCCTAGAAGTCTGGGATATTTTCTCTAATTGCTGCTAAAAAGGCCACACAAGCATGGCAGGCTGCCTGCTCTCCTGACTAATAAGGGGCTGGGGGACAATTGCCTTGCCTGTGTCCCGCAGGGCTCCCACCCTCCACAACTATCAGACTCCAGAACTCCCAAGGCTCTTTCACCATCTGTCAGTGGAGGGGCCCAGAGAAGTGGACACTCAGAACCAAACACCTTTACCTTCACAGCTGTCATCCAAACAGTGAGTGACTTTGATTAGCCATCACTCGCAGAGGGAAATCCAGTGCATTTTCTGGACTGAAACAGCTGTGCTTCGGCCAGGACTCAGACATCACCAGTGCCCCAAGCCCCTCAGCCGTCCCCTCCTCAGCACCAGGACTGTCCTCTCCCTTGGAGTAACAGCCCCTCCTCACCACCCAAATAAATACCCATGGGCTCTGCATAGCCACCACCCTCCTGGAGCCAGGGCACACATGCGCAGTCCAACCTTGAGTGTTCTGGAATATTTTTCTCAGTATTTCTGACAGCAATGATGTGATCACACATTTATCTCCGTAGCTGGCACCTCAGCTTAGGGCAATTTTTTTTTTTAAATATCTTGTCAAGACAGAGTAACATAAGCAGTATCTCTGAATTACAGCCAATCTAAAAATTATGTTCTGCCCTTTTGTCTTTAGTGCCTCTATGGCAATAAGTCACTCTGCCAGTTCAATTAATCAATAAGGAGAGTTTTTCTTACAAGGTACAAATATATCTTTTTTAAACAGCTGGGGGAATCCCAGTGCACAAAGACCCACTTCCACTCACACACACAGGGGCCTGGAGCACCATCTTCCATTCCCATTCAGGAACTGCCCAAATACCCATGTCTGAGTTGGATGGCTGCCCCTCTCAGGAAAAAAAAACAAAACACATAGGAATGCAGACTAATCCAGAAAGCTATTGTTCATCCACAGATCAACTGCTGTAAGTGTAAAGACATTTAAACTGAAAAAAAAAAAAATAAATAAATAAGCAAGAAATGGTGCAGGGAAAAAAAGGAGTGACGAGACTTTCTGTGACGTGGCCACCTGCTGACCTGCTCTATTTTCAACTTCTTCAGGCTTAAACACTGAAAAAGATGACCTATCAAACCTGACAAATGCTGCAACAAAGCACTGCAAGTCTTGGGGATGGCAAGAAAGATTATTTAGTGATTACACTTCTGAAAAAAATTAATTTATTTAAGTAAAATTCCTGGGCTGGTGCTAAGGAAAGGAGAGGAGAGCATACCATCCCCTGTCCTCCAGAGGCAACTCCAGGGTGTCAGTGGGCTCCTCTGACACAGATGAATCCCCAGTTTCTCCAGAGGCTGCAGCCACACTGAGCAGCCTCAGCAGTGGACTGGCACTGCCCGGGTGGGCCAGCAGCAGCAATTAATTCACTGTGACATAGGAAGGTCGAGAATTCAGCCCCCAGGATACTTCCCTTTATCTCTGTGCCCCAGGAGTGCTGCCTAGCACCAATGGACCTGTCGTCCACCCAAAGATGTTGTAGATGTGAAAGCAGTGGAAGGAGCAACCAAAATATGAAAGCCAAACCCAGACCTATGGTGAGAGGCCCCGTGCAGCTGTAAGCAGGACGAAAGGTTTTGAGGAACCACAAATCCACAGCTACAGCAGGAGTGAGACCAGGTCACTGGCATCCTTCTATCCTTTCCCTCTCAGTAAATTGGTGCCATTGCTGTCACTGAAGCCGCCTGTGTATTTACACTTCTTCACTAACACTCTAAAACAAATGTAGATTTTCTTCCTGGAATGCCCTTTGTTCAAAAGTAGTGAACAACCACAGGCACCCCAACAGTCCAAAACTCTCCTGCCACCACCAAGCTGCAGGGCTGCCCATGGCTCTAAAGTTTCTATTCATGCATATATAGGGAATTAAAGAATTTTGGTGTTAGTACTTTCCCAAGGGGATTAAAAACTATGCCAAGAGCTTCAACTAGAGTACTTAAATAATTGCAGTCCATAAACCAGAAAACTGCTCATTCTGTCTCTAAACTAGCAAGTACAAAAAGCTATATTTAAGCACCTATTTAATTCAGGATGAAAATCAGACCTTTCTCAGCATAGTCCAGAAAGCTCACCATGTATGAAACACCTGTTCCAATTAGCACTTCATTCACTCCAGAAGTTTTTAAAAAATAAGCCCAGCAGGCAACATGGAGCACTGTAATGTGTTAGTACAGAATATTTCAGAGTACTTCTCAACCCTGGAACATCACAAACAATACTAATTGATCACTCTTTTATATCACTCCAGGGAAGATGAATGCCAGCATGTGCCTCCTCCTGAATGACTCCTGTCTCCTATATCCCTAGTACTGCCCAGCTTTTCAGGTTGGTTTCTGGCAGAAATGCGCCCCAGTGTCACCGTGCCACGGCAGCTGCAGGAGGTCACAAAGCCTTCTGGAGGCACCTTCCTATCTGACTTGCACACCAGCCCCACAGCATCCCCCCTGCACGCCAGAGCATAGGGAACCATCCTGTGTGACATCCAGCTGAGAAGGGCTCACAGCTCTGGTTGTGGAGCTGCACAAACAGCTCTGCATCCTTGGGCATGTGGCATTGAGCCCTGCGTTGTGACACCTCCCAACAACTAACACTCCAAACTAGCCTCGTGTCAAGAGCAAAAGCTCTTTCCCTAACCATGACAGTTTATTCTGAGACTCTGTTTTGGGATGTACAAGCCCCTTAACCTGGTTGCTTATTCCTTTGCCGTAGTAATTTATAGTGAGGCACTCTTCCTGGAAGAGAGCAGCTCCAGCAATGTTTCTGCCCTGATTTCACATCCCAATGCAAGATAAGTTTATATCTGACAAAACTCAAAGACCACAGTCCCGGGCTCTGGTAGTGAAGCAATTCTGAAGGATCAGCAGCCTCACTCCCTGTGGAAACACACCTCAAGCAGCCTCTGCCCAACTCCCTGCTCTCATCTCTCATCCTGCTCTCTCTTGTTACTGAACATTTTTCATACTGGCATACAAATTTCAAGTGCAGCCCAAATTAATCCCCTCCATACCTTCAGCCCCCTGAGGTTAACAAGTAGGCCTCTACCTCATAGTTTTATAGGTCCATTATGTTCTTTGATTAGCAGCTCTGTCCCAGATTCAATGGTTTTGGAATAAATTCAGAAGGTTTGATGGCTAGTGTTTTTAAAACTGATTGTTAAAGTGCTTTGCAAATTACATAGAAATTATTCATATTTCGGCCTTACTTATAAGCCCCAGCGTCCCCGGGCTTCATTAGCTGCAGCGAGCAGCCCAGCAATGGGAGTGGAGATAACAAGGTGACTGGAGGTGATGCCACCAGAGCTCTCCACTTGTTCTCAGACCTTCCCACTCAGGTACGCCTGCTCTGATGCGCAGGGCCTGGCAATCCCCATTGCTTATGAAGCTGATGAAGTCTAAATGGAATAAATTATGGACCAGCGTAATGACAAATTCCCCCTAATTTCCCCATTCATTTCAGGCATTTCTCTCACAGCAGGAGGACACAGTAAACAATGTGCAGCAGCTCTGCCACCGTCAGCCCAAGGCTGTCCTGGGGCAAACTGCCCTGCAGAACCAGATGCTGATTTTCCCCATCCTGGTCTGGGTTGCCTCCTGGTGACCCAGCCATCACAAAAAGGGATTGGGGACCACTGATCCAGGACTGGCCATGTAAACATTGCAGACTCAGGTGGAACAAATGGGCCCCACGAGTCAAAGCGGGGTAGAATGAGCTGTCGCTATACAACAGCAGCAATTACTCTCACATCAAGCTACCAAGCACAGGAAACCTCAGCCAACATAGCCTAAGGGCCAGTAAGGAACTATTACATGTTTCTTTATAAAAGACTGTATTGAAGTAATAGATTAAAAAGCAAAAAGGCAGTTGTAGCATGTGAAATACAAAGTATGAACTAACCCATTCATTTAATAGCATCTCTTACTCCCCTTTCTTGCCTTTGTATGTCAAAAAGCTGTCCACGGCCAGCTTTTATAGGATACAGGAGTAGCGGGAGCTGCCCTGGGGGGAAGGGGGATAAAGTCAGCCCGAGTGGGCTGCTGCTACCTTTGCTCAGTGCCCTGGAACACAGGGCATGCCCACATAGACACGTGTCCAGAGCAGAGAGAATTGGGTAGCTCTGCCACTGGGCTGACTCTTCCTCACGGCCTCACTGCTGGGAAAAGGCAGCTTGGATCTGTGATCTTCATGGCCACTCCAGCCCACAGCAGGTTTGCTGCCCATGGGACTGTGCCCCGTGGCATGCAGGGTATGCCAGCCACTCAGGCATGGCCCTGCTAAAGCTCTACTGCTCTGTATACAGAGTTATTTATAGGCAAGAGAAAATAGACTCTACAACCCAGTGCTGATCTTCTGAACTTTAGCAAAAAGCATTAGGAAAAAATGCAAGCAGCATATTTTTTTACTAAGGTCTTTCAGTAGAAAGGTCATTCACCAGCATAATAAAAACCAAAACACTTCAAAAGAAAAAATTTTATCCTCTATATCATAAATAATATACATAGTCACAGAATCTTACTGGCTAATCTGGCTAATATTGCACCATTTAAAGAAATATTTCAAATTACCATGTACATGACCCTAGGGAACTACCAGATATTTTACGGTGTCTAATGGAATCAGGGCATGAAAGCACAGAACAAAATGGAGAAGCTACCAAGTCATAAGAACTCAAATCACAGCAACAGAGTTACACGGACTGACCTACAGCTTAAGTAACACAATCAATATAATTCAAAAAAAGTAAAGAAAACTAGAACTACATAAACTTATAAAAGTAGGATGAGAATATCAATTAATTTGAAAAAACAGTCAAATTTTGAGTCTTTGGCAGAGAGGAAATATCCTCCCCAGGCTGGTATCCACAAGATGTCTGGTCAGCTTAACACCAACTGGAGTCATCTTGTCAAGTATAAACCTTCTCTGTGAGTTCATTATGCAATGTCTTTTAAATTAGATTTTCCCTTTGAAACAAACTTTTTCGGGTTTTCCTATTAGTTCTAGCATGACTAATGTTGTGCAGCGTGCTGCAGTCAAAAACTCTAAGAACATGTAGCCTTAATCAATACTGGGAATTGGTAATCAGTGGGTAAGACTATATTGTATAGCAAGGAGCTCTGAAAGCACAAATATCCCAAATTATGTGTAAGGAACAAATTACCAATCAGTGGTTCCAAGAGCTGGGAAGAACGTGTTTTAAGGCACAGCTAAAAACATAACGTGAATACCCTGCATAGGGTGATAGTGCAAAAAAAAGGCAGCAAGGGGCTACAAAAGGCAGTTGTGGACCCTTCAAGACCAGGATCAAGGGACAAAGAGGGAAGACAATTTCTCCGACACCATCTTCCTTGCTGCTTTTAACATGAGCAGCATTGCTGCACATCTGCAGCAATTCCCAGCAGGTTCCTCCATCGACTAACACAAAGAACAAACTCTGCCCTTGGGTTTCCCGTTGTCACATTCTACCATTGCAGCTCAAGCAGCCACCTCTGGGAGGTTACCTTTTACTGTGTCACTGAGTAGACAAAATCAGGATTTTAAGAGCAATGTGTGTGTGTGTGCTCGTGCTCTCTGCTCCAGCTTTCCTCCTCCATGATTCGATGCTGCTGCAGTGCTCAGAGGCACAACTGGTCATTATGGATTAAAGGCAAGCCATCAGTGCCTGTAAACATTTATACAATATAGAGCAAATGAGACAGAGAGTACCCAGTAGCCCAATGGTTAGAAAGATGAATTTCAGTGTCCCAAGTTCAGTTTCTGTTCCAGAGACTAATGGAATACAGACAAGGATTCATCTCATCCAAGTTTGGATATCTACATTACTGTTCCTCATTCCAGGCTTTTTGCAAAGGACATCAGTGGGCACTTTTAGAAAAATATTTGTCTGACAACTTTAGGAATGAATTAATTATTCTGCAGAAACATCTAAATATTTCCACTGACTGGAAAAAGTGTGCAGGGTCACTAGCTCCAAGTCATGTCCAGCATCTCCATTTCTGAAGTTAGGATAGTTAAATTCTTACTAAAATATTCCCAGATACCTTTAATTTGAGATGTGTCCAGAGCATATCTATAGGATCAGTCTGCATGAAAGAGTTAAGCAGGTAAACCCTGAGGGTTCAGCCAGAGTTATTTGTTATCTGTGTGCAACATCTCCACTCAAGCACCCACAGCTGGTGCAGAGGCTCAGCCCCACAGGCAGTCAGAAGAAAGCTGAGCTGCAGCTCTGCCAGTCTGGGACAACCTAGAGAATTGCTACCAGCACTAACAAGGAAGGTGACCAGGCCCTTCTGGGAAATGGAGCCTTTCTACCCAGGAAGTCCTGCTGAGACCAAAACTCCCAGTGCCCGTTATTGCCCTGCCTGCACTGCTTGCACAGCCACTGCCTGCTGTGGCCCCAGAACACATATGCAGTGCTCAGAAAGTAACACAGAAGTGGATAACTGGGGCTGTCATGGGTTTATAAGAATGAATTTTTCACAGTGCATCTAACTAGCAGGTAATTACTAATGTGTTTGCAAAGGTGTCATGTTGGTAACTTACAGTCTCTCTTTCCAAAGTTCACATTTGCATGGCAGATTCCGTGTCCGCTTCCAAAGAGATGATACCGCTTTTCACTGTGATGTGCATTCAGTGTCTGGAGAGCACAGCTCAGGGTTTGGTGTAGAGCTGTAAGAGAGAGATGTGTGTATCTAAAAGACCATGCACATGGTTTCCCTCAGACTGCAGTTCCTGAAGGGCTCATCACAGGTCCCTTCTTCCAGGGGCTTCTTCCAGGAACCTCCACAGCCCACCATCCCAACTGTAATTCCTTAGATTTTTTGCCTTTCCTTCTTGCGGACCTCCCAAATGATTTTTTTTTTTTGGTGGAGTTTTCCCCCATAAATTTTCCCTATGGGTTTTCTGATTTAAAAGAATACTAGATATTTTCAAAATCTAAGCCTGGGTCTCTCAGAAATGGGACTAAGTCCTCACAGAATATGGAGGAAATCAATACCTGGGTACTAACTTCTTCCTTTGGGGGCACAGAAGCAGAATTATTTTCTACTTCTTTGCACATGTGATAGGATTGGAACAGAAAATGAAATGGAACTTCCCTGCCTAAAAAGGGCACAGCAAAGAGGAGCTACATATGCATAGGCAGACACACATGCTCACAAAACCACATCCCAACAGTGGCACAAGCAACCCCTGCTCAGAGTTTCACAAGTAAAGCCTGTATAGGTGAATTTGGTCCTGACTTACACTTGTACTGGGATCATTTTGGCTTTCTATCATGATACCTTAATTTTGTGTTAATTTTCTTAGGGTAGTCATGACCTCGTATTTATGTATATCAAATGATTATTCTATTCTCAAGGAAATAAAAGGTGACTCACATGAAAACAGTGAAGTGAGTGCTAGTGAGCACTGTCTGTACCATGCCTGAATCCCAAAACACTCTTTAACTTCCTTGGCTTTCTGAAAAATGGTTTGGGGCTGGTATAGAAGCCCAGAAGAAAAGGGGCTAATGTGTATGTCTCAAGTACGAATAGCTGGATGGAGCCAAGCAAGGACTGCTGGTAACAACGTGCTGTGAGAAAGAAAAGATGTGTCTGGAGAAGGAGAACATTCTGAGATAGGGAAGTACTTTTCTGTGACAAACATCCTTTTTCTGGCTGCTGGAGATTAGCACAACACAGTCCAGTGCAAGCATGGAATGAAGCCA
>VYZQ01009587.1:20525-37812 GCA_013400655.1 Mystacornis crossleyi
AGCCAAGAAGTGGGCATGGAACTTAGCGGGGGGATCAAGACCACCCAAGACCCCTGAAGCCCTCTGACTCATATCCAGAAAGGTCTGAAAGAATGGACTGTGCACGATCACTAATTCTCATAGAAAGAGCAAAACTGGTCTTCAGGGCAGGGAAAATTATCTACGGAAAGGTACCCCCACCAAGCCTGGGCATCCTTCCTTTTTTTCTTTCTTGCTTTTTCTTTCTTTTGTTCATCTCTTTCTTTCTCCCTTCCTTTTCATCTTACCTCTTTATCCAAAACCCGCTGTCATGTGCTTATATAGTAGGTCAGGGACTAACACAACAATTTTCATGCCTAGTGTGTAATTTACTAATAAAACTTCATGGATTTTGTGGACCCTCTGAGTTTTGTGATTCCTTTCAAACATGAGCATTTACAAATCTCAAGTGCTCCCTTTCCCTTAAGGGTAGGACAACACAGCTGTTTAACAAAGTCATTAGAACAGTTATCCCCTTGTACCACACAGTGCCATTGGTAAAGAGTAGGATGTGGTCATGATATGCATAGCTGAACTATGTTTGTCTATTCCAGACTTAGCCCACCCAGGATTTTTCATATCATAAGAATAAAGAGAAATAATAAATAAATAAAGCTGCTGCTACCAAGCAACAGCTGTGGTTACAATCTACCTGGACAATTCACAGCTCACACTGACACTCTCTTGCTACTAAGTAAGTGACATAAAAGGTAAAATACGAGTTGGGGCACTGATGGCAATTTTTTATTTCTTACCTAGGTGGTACATTAATCAGCTGTGTTTGTAGCATAGGGATTTTCAGAACAAGAATTCAAAAGCACTTTTTTTCCCTAATCCCTTTTAATGACTACAGCATTTTTGTTTCCTTCTAGTATTTCCTCCAAGGAAGCAAAAAGCCTTTGAATTAAACTAACATTAGCTGTCTATTACCGGATAGCACAAAGAGAGACCAAAATTAAGGACTAACAATATTCTGAAACTATCATGACCTTAAATTACAGCAGGTTAATAAATCACTTCAAATGTAGATCTCTCTCTGCTCTCACCTTGAGATCTGAATACCTTTAATCAAGTTGCATAATAGAAATTTTGATGATCAAAGCCTAAAACTGCTGGTGGAATGAGACTACAAGTTGGAGAGACAGCTGGGACTTAAAGTTTGAGCTGTTCAACAAAAAATGCTTTGGAAATTCAGTCTCTCAGGAACCTGTAAAACATAACAGTGTGTTGGAAAAGGTTTCAATATTTAACAAAAGCCATTGTAAATCTTTTAAAGCTCAGCATGGGAACTCAGAGGGACCAATGAGATAGGAAGGGATCAAAGAGACTTGGGGCAAGTCATAAGATCGATGTTCATGAGCACAACTGTGGGATGAGTTGTGGCAGCCTGTGTGCCAGCAGTGCTCTCCTGTAGTGCCCTTCCCCCTGGGACGAGGACGGCTGACACCGCCAGAGCTCGGGGACCTGCGCCTTGCAGCACAAGCTCATGGGATGCACAGTCAAGCCAAGACTCGCAAACCTGAGAGAACCAAGGACAAATGTGGAGGTTTTGTGCTGCTAAGGAACTGGAGGGCAGCTGCAGCGCCAGCATCTTAGCACTGCTGTCCTACAGCAGCTCTCAGTGGGAGCTGAGGCAGGCAAAGGTCCAGTGTCACTCATTCTGTGGTCTTCTTTAACATCAACAAAATAGACCTGTATGCATCTGAATTTTTTTTTTTTAGTTACCTGCATGCCAAAATTCTGCAAGTATGAGCAGGCAGTGCTCATAAGCCTTCAGTCTGGAAATCTGGGTGGAGGAAGACAAAAGGGCAAATTCGAGACAGCAACTAATTCAGAATAGCATTAACCTCCTTGACATACTTCCTTCTCTACATTGTACCAGGCTGCTAAATTTAAGGTGTTTGTGATTTTCTGAGCATGTTCATGGTCATGCATTTGCTCTCTAAGATCTTCCTAGTGGAGTGCAAAGCAACGTAAGGCTGTCGTGGTTTTCTCTCTTCTCATGTTTATCAATATTACTGCTCACAGTCACAAAAACAGCCTCATCTTAGAGACATAATTTATGAGTGTATGTGTCCCTCCACACTTAGGATGCTTCTAGAAGGGGAAAAAAGTATCCTTACAAGAATAATAGGTTTTATAAAATTTTTAATCATAAAAATCAGACCAACCTCCCTGCGAAACAAAAAATGAAAGCTTGGCTCCACTGGAATCAAACATAAACCTCTGGTTTCAAGGTGGACAGAATTTCACATAAACCTGGAAGAGAAATGGGCTCTAATGCCCGGTTTATTTCTGTGCAGGGGAAACATCCTGCGAGTACCAGGCCACTTGAGCTCTTCAAGCCTTTTATGAGAAACATAAAAGCCAGGGATCTGGTGCCAAATCCCCTGGTTGGCTCTCTCCAAAACGAGGAGTAATTCTTACATATCATGGAGGATTTCAGCACGTGCTTGAAGGCAAATACCTAGATTTGCTTCATCCAAAACAAAACACTGTCTGCAGGTGTGCAGAGTGCTGCAGTGCCCTCCTGCCCCTACATACCCTGCAAAGCTGAGCTGGCCTGGGAACATGGACAACCACAGTCGCAGGGAACTCCACCTCAGCTTAAAAGCGTGATGCACAGCAGCCATCCCTGATTATCAGTGTAACAACTGCAAGCTGGATCATCTACAGTCCAAATCACCCCTTCACAGAGAATCAAAAGCAGGCTTGCCAAGCTTCTCTTCCCTGTTGCTTTGTGCCCCAGAATAGGCAGCATTAAAGACATTTTGGCCATGGTTTTGTTTATCCAGCATTTTCTGTTTGATATGTAAACCAAAGTATATTACATGCCTGTATCTATGTGCATATTTGTATGCAGTCCACATATTTCAGTCCATTTCTTACAGCAGTCTGCACTAAAAATTGTATCCATCACTGGTCCTCAGGTTCCTTCTGTTTCTCAGCAGAGGACCTGGGAAGGTAGCTCAAGGGGAAGGGCTGCTGCTCTTTAAACACTGCATCCCCCCTTCATGAAATGCCGGTCTCAGGAGGAGGCAGAGCCCGGCTTGCAGCAGAAGAGTAATTGCCTTCTAGAAGTGAGCTGCAGCACTCAGAGTATCTGTGCTTTCAAAATGCAGTTTTCAGTCCCCATCTGCAGGCAGGATGGAGCAGGGCAGCTCAGCACCCCAGCTGAGCTGAGGGGCATTGGGCTGAGCTGGGCCCAGGGCTGGCGGACACTGAGCTGAGCTGGGGTAAAGCCATGGCACTGCAGGGGAGGATGAAGAACAGCCATTCTGTCCAAAGCATGGCAGGGATCTGCAGATAAAATCTTATCTACCCTTCATCACTTAATCACCAGCCAGAGCTTTAAGGGTCTGGTCTGCACAAGTGGTTGTAAAGGGGCAGCTGTTGTGCAGTTCTGCCAGTGTCAGGCTGGGGAGTAGGTACAGGTGTGCAATATGAACACACACCTATTTCGGTGAAATGACAGAAATGTGGGAAAAAGCTACACATAGACACATCTATGTGTGCAGCTGGGGCAGAGCAGGTACATGCGTGGCAGTGCCTCATGCTTTGGGGCAGCACCCGGGATGGAGAGAAGAGCAGCACAAAGCCCTGCAGAGACGGTGAGCGGGCCTCCAGTGCTTAGGCTGGTGCCTTGCTCTGGTGACCCAAAGCAGCCCCAAAACACAGCAGCTGCCAAAGCCTCACACCAGACTAGCATTTCACGACAGCTGAAAGAAGGCAACTACTCACTCAGACAACAAGACATAGATCAGTCACATGAGCAAAACCACATCAAATCCCAGATTTCCAGCTCAAGGAAATGGCTATTTACATGACAAATTTGGAGACAGAGGTGTGTGCAGCTGAACTGTGAGCTCCATAGCACCTCTACAGTGGCTCACTTCTTCCTGAAATGCCAACAACCACAAAGCTCCTGCCTATACCAAAGATTTTGTCTGCTTGATAAATTGATGCCCAAACCCTAAGGCAGTAAAACCCTAAAGGCAAATTTTCCTTGCTCCCTACACTAGAAAGCAAAGATTAAGAGAAAGGTCTTGAGCTCCAGCCCAAGGCAAAAGAAAGGAACGACTTAATCAATGCTTTCAGGTAAGATACTCTTCCCTTTAGCTGAGGAATCACGAGGAATACAGAGGTTTTGATTAAAGTCCACCTTCCAGCCCTTTCCCATTTTAGAAGGTTTCATCATTAACAAAGCGCTCTCCTTCACCTGCTCACAGACAGCTTGCTAATGTAGGCGATGTTACTCAAATTTGTCAAAGGTAATTTAAAATCCCATCAACATCAGAAGACTGTAAAGTGTAATACTAACCCCAGCAAGTCAAGAACTGCACTTTCACTAGTTTCTAATGAAAATTACTCTGTAGTAAGTTTGTCTTCATTTTTTGTTGTGACACTGTCCTCTAATGAATACATTTTTACAACCAAAGTAATGAATTTTCTGTGTTATAACTGTGTAATGATATATCTCTGAAGAAAAATTAGATCAATCATTATTTTAAAACATTGGCTTTATGGGGGTTTTATTTCATTTATGAGGTCTGCACAGATAAATCAAAAAACCTCACCAGTTTCTATCACCCTCCCAGAATGGGATTAATTTACCGTAACAAAAATGGATGGGAGCGTCAGAAATGCTCACTCCAAATATGCTCACAGTGACTAATACCATGAATATGAAAAGCTATCTTAACCCATTCTAGGTTGCAGATAGATCTTGGCAGAAAGGACGACAGAGGAAATGAATGTAATCACTGCAAAATATGTAAAAATGACAGAGAGGGGAAAGTCTAGACAATGTGAGATGATTGCCATGCTCTCCAGCTTGGAATGCAAAGCCTGTCTTCTGATTGTTCTGAGGTTTAAACTGCCGAGCACACACAGCTCTTCAAACCCATATGGGCAAGCAATTTGCCATATGTTTTAGAACATGGCACAAGTACCCAGAGATGCACTACTGCTAATGCTGCAAATAGAAAAAGGCGAGAAATACTGCCCCTGTCTCTCTGATACATTAACAAGGGAGTGGCATGCTCCAGGCTTGTTTTCAAAAAAAAATACCAGCCATCCACATGGTAACTTTTCCTTCTCCGTGCTCATAGACATGTGAGCTTGCCCTGGCTCCCAGAGTCCTGGCATCAAAGAAATAATCTGGGGCTTTGGGTCGATGGCAAATTGTCAGCAGTATGTCCAGGCAGCCAAGAGGGCCGACTGTGTCCTGGGATGCATCAACCATAGTACCACTGGCCAGTCAAGGGAGGTGATTGTCCTGCTCCACATTGCTCTGATATGCCCTGTGTGCAGTTTTGAGCACCTCAGTGGGAGAAGGATATTAGAGAGTGTCCAGAGGAAAGTGACCGAGGTGGTGAAATTTCTTGAAGAAAAAATTTACAAGGAGTGGCTGAAGTCACTTGGCTTGTTCAGTCTAGAGAAGGGAAGGCTGATGGGTGACATCATGGCAGTCTAAAACTTCTTCAAGGGGGGAGGAGAGAGATCTCTTCTCTGGTAAGCAGTGACAGAACAATGGAACAAAGCTGCATCAGGGGAAGTTTAGATCAGACATTAGAATCAGGTTTTGCACTGAGAGGTTGGTCATCACCGGAACAGGCTCCTAGAGCAAGCAGTGATTGCACCAACCGTGATGGAGTTCAAAGAGCATCTGAATGATGCTCTTAGTCATATGGTTCAGTTTTAGGTTTTCTTGCAAGGAGCAGGGAACTGGACTTGGTGATCCTTATGGGGTCCCTTCCAACTTGAGATATTCCATGATTCCAAACCATCCAGGTCCAGGAGTGCACTGTAGCTCCTTAATCTTGTATGGAGAAAAGACCCAGAGACAACTGTCTCCATCTCCTCCCACCCCCTCGAAGCACAGGAAGAAATCCTGGGCACCAGGACTCGAAGGAAGTCACATGTGCTCCATTCATCTTGACATCTTCCTTCTCCTACCCCTCGACCTCCCGACACCATGAAGAGGTTACCTGGGCAAAACTGTGCTTTTGTGAAACCTTACTCCCAATTTTTTTCATTATTCTAAACATCAACATTCCACACATTCAGCCTTGAACTAACAAGGCAATGCCATCCTTCTGCAGGGAAGATGTGTTCTCCTCAAGATCCCAGCTGGTGATTCTTGGTCTTGTCCTAAGTCTTTCTTCTACCCCCATGCACACACTGCTCTCCTTCTCCATGTCTCAGCGATCCATTTGTCTGCTCCTCCCAACCACATCACACACAAACAGGACACCACTCCATCATAGAACCAGCATCTCCTGCAAATATTAAAGAAACTGTCAGCTAATGATGGCTAATTCAGAGGAGAGTGTGCGAAATTTCTAAAGATATTGGAAAAAAATCTCTTATTATTGAATGGAGCATCTAAAAAGCCTGTACAACCCCATATCCTTACCAGTGTTACATGTTGCTGATCCACCACTCACCTGAACAGTGGTTAAACCTCAGGGCACCCTGGTTTCAGTCAGGTTGTGGTCACTTGCACAGAGGATAGCTCTTGTCTTTTGAGTTTGATTATATTGATGTTGGTTATAACTATTTGGAGGTCATAGTTTTAGGACACTAACTGTGTTTGCTTGTAGCAAAGAGTCAGTAGTTTACTCCTGCTTAAATCTGGCATCTTAAACCAAGAAGGCAGGACTTCAATTTACCTTCAAATAAAAATTTGCAGCCTGATTTCCACACTAAGATTTCTTCCCTCTGCCACATCAATTAAAAAATAGAAAATCCTACTGCTGGTATTAAACAAAGTGCATTAATAAGCACAGAAATAATAAAAATAAGAGTATTCTTAGAAGAATAAGAAGAGGAAATGGTGCTCACAGCTGATAATTCTGTGGCTGCCCCAGACAGAGGAGGCTGCTGTCAGGGCTGATCCTCACAACTCAATCCCAAAGGCTCGGGAAATATTTTCTTAAGTAATAACTGCATTGAAGAAGGAGTATTGCAGGGCATTAACAGTCCTGCTGTCTTGCTTGTTGGGTTTTGTCATTTGGTTTTGTGTTCTGATGCAATGAAAGGCTTTGCATTTTTAGAATATAGAACTGCATATGCAAGGAAATCTCTGGCTGAAATAGGCAATTTCTACCCATTGCCCCTTGTGAAGAGAGAGCCTCCATTGACTTTGTAGCCTTAGGCACTGTAATACTGTGATAAGGCACTCCTGAGCCTTCTCTGCTCCAGGGAGGAGACCTGACTGCTTTAGTCTTTCCTCACAGGGCAGGTGTAGATGGCTTGATCCTCTCCAGCCTGTCTGTATCTGCATCTAAGGTCAGAAGATGTTCTTCAATGTTTGATACCACAACCACTACCCAAGCTATCTAATATACATGATTTTCTTGTACTGCAGCTACAACTGTAAGTTTTATAGAGCTGGGCTGGTATCTTGATGAGTTGAAGTCACAGCTGCTCTTAGAAGGAGCTGATTCAAAGTTTGAGATCTACAGAAAAGAGCATTGGTGTTCTCAGTATATTCCCCACCTGTGAGCTCCAGGCACTATATCTGCATTATCAGTAGTAACTTCAACAAGGCACCAACCTAATCTTCAGTGAGATGACCTCCCCTCTTATCTTCATGAGTGGGTTTAAATGTTATTTTCAAACATTAGTAGATCTATTTTGCCTTTTCTTTCAAGTGGCCCAGTTGAGAGAATTGGAAAGAAACTAAACATAAAGGTAGTGGCAAGAGCTGCTACACTAGTCCCAGTGGTGCATTACTTGGCTGTGCATTATTAAGCCAACACAAAGAACATTTCCAGGAATACCATTATGCTGCTGCATAGAGAAAAATGCTTCTGATTAGCATGTACTCGGTATGCTTGGAAAATTACTTCTCCTTCAGAGAATTCCAGCAACAAGTGAAACATCTGTTGTTTCCTCCAAGTTATAACAATTATTTTACAATTACTCTTTTGCGTACTTTGAATTTCTAATTTTTTATTTTTATCTAGAAAGCCAGGATTTGTGGTGCAATTGGAATTCACAATGTGTACGTGTGTGGGAAAGAAGAACAGAAAATAATGGTAGTCCCTAACTGCAACATTAGGTCACCCCAAGGCTAAAATTGTTGGCCATCTATATTATTTGCATTCACTGTATTAATTCCCCTCTATACACAATGGGAATTAATTCCATTTCAGTAAATTCAATGGCTCCTATTTATTCCAAGGTTGATGCCAGTGATCCCTATTGTTTGTAGCTGTACAATATGCTTCCAGCAGCCAAAAATCCAGCTTCAACCCCCTTCCCGCA
This sequence comes from Mystacornis crossleyi, assembly GCA_013400655.1. Classification (NCBI taxonomy): domain Eukaryota; kingdom Metazoa; phylum Chordata; class Aves; order Passeriformes; family Timaliidae; genus Mystacornis; species Mystacornis crossleyi. The sequence goes on from VYZQ01009587.1 coordinate 28,818, forward strand.
GCACATTGCTTGTGCAGCTGCAGCAGTACCAACGCTCGGGGTATAAACAACACTGAAATAAATGGTGTTAAAAGAAAACCCTAAGTGGTTTGGAGTAGCAACATGGCAGCAGAAATGTGCAGAGGCACTTGAGAGAGGTAGGAATTGCTTCAGCCAGTTTCACAAGCAGTGAAAACAAGCCACGGCACAGGCAAAAAAGAGCTGTGAAGAGTCAGACCCCTGGACAGCACAGAAGCCAAAAGACCCACCAGAGACCTTGTCCTGTGTTAATATTCACATTTATAACACTAGAGAGAGACTCACCTCATTATATTCAGGGCAGGTTATCTGCTATCAAGAGCTGTTGCTTCAGAAGGTGATGCACAAAGGAGAGGTGAGAAATGCAGGTTAAATATGGTACTTTGCTCTTCCTGCTGTGTTTGCCTGCACGATGACAGCACAAGTGCCTCGGGCAATGGCCTGTCACAGAAACAGGGCTCCAGCATCAGCCTCCGAGGGTCATTGTAAGTTATTTATGTCATCCACATAGGCTGGATGAATAAATAACTCACCAAATACACTTAGAAGCAGTCTAACTTAGCTCGGGTTTACAGAAGACTGGAACCAGAACACCTTGCTGAAGGACAGGAGTAAAATAACAGTGGTTCCCCCTCTGCAAGCTGGAGACTTTTTGTGCTATTTTTATCTGCCCTGCAAACACTTTCAGGCCAGCCAGCAAAGGCCTTTGAGGAGTATCTTTGGCTCAGTTGCAAATCTACAGCCTAAAGATAACATAGGAGACATATGGCAAGCCTTGTCTCTGTCAGCCCTACTCCCTTTGAGCAGACAGTACCCTTGATTCCAGCTGCTAGGAGCACACACATCACAGGGACTGCTCTGTACAGAGATCTTGGCCAAGCAGGGAGGGCTCTCTGCTTCTGGATGGGTTTTACAGCTCAATGGCATCACACCTTTACACCTGGCAGCAGCATTGCCATAAGGGATTTCCAGTTTAACGGGCCAAGAACAAAGCAAGCATGACGCCTGCAACTCTGCCGAAACAGGAACAGCATTTCCCCGTGGGTGGGATCAAGGTCAGAGCCGATCTTACCCATCCTTCAAGTTACTCATTTTAGTAACAGAGGCACAGATCTCTCCAGGTACCCCGTGTGCCACCCTGGTACAGGCTGTGCCTGATTTGGGTGCTGCTGCTGTCTCTGCTCGGTGCCGCCTGCAGGCTGTGAGGCTGCAGCCATACAGATGTGGGCAGCTCTCCAGCTCCAGTACCGCAGCACAGGGAGAGATCTGAGTCCTGGTGCAAGACCATGGAATTCAAGTTTGGAAATCTTTTCTAAGAGAAAACTAATAAAATTTTAAAAGAAAAGAAGAAAACAAATGTCTTCCTTTCCAATGGCATCCGAACTAATTACAGAGCTGCAAACACTGTTAAAGTTTCACTGCAGAACAGAACAGTAAAGTTGGATTATCTGCCCTAATTTAAGTGGCTGAAAGTTTTGCATCTGATCCTGATTTACCCACACACTTTTCCTTTTACACTCAAGAGAGATATATCCCAGAGGATCACTAAAATGAGGGTCAAAGATCAACTGAATGAATTCCCCTCTTAAGGTAAATATGACTTTTTAATGACTGCCCAAGGAAGCCCTGGGTCAATTTCACATCTAAAATTTTGATATCTCAGGCCAAAGAACACTACACAGAGTGGAAGACCACAGTCCTGGGTATAGTAAGCAGAGCATGCAGAGCTGTTGGAAAGTGACTTTTCATCAAGATCAAACATTTATCCCTAGGCTGGTTCTCTTTGACCCCAATCAGCACTATTGGAGAGATGGTTTAATGAAGTTATGGAGTGTTCCAAACAACTATTTCACCAAAACTCACTGGTTTAGCGCCAACTTCCACTTAGGTTCCATTTAGCTGCAATTTTCAATTAGTCAAATAATTCACTTCCCATTTATTTACATGCATGAGACAGAGCAAAAGCAAAAGATTTCGTTTGACTCATAATCACATGCCCAGAGATTTGGGCTTGGATTGTGATATAGGCACAAGGCAGCCAGCTAATTCCTGACAAATTTCATTACCAATAAGGCCATGCTTAAGAAGCAGGAGCTGCTTATGAGGACTAGAAGTGAAAAGTTGGTGGGTGTTTAAGAATGCAAGCGTGCCTAAACATAAAGTATTGTCATTCTTAAACATAAAGACTGAAGTAATAAATTAAATTAGTAAGAAATGGAATATTTTTGCGAGCTTGTCCCTAAAGTGCATGTGCTTTCCTTTTCTTGAAATGATAAATCAAACACAGGTGGAAAAAAGAAATAAAATGGACAAATGTTTGTGCGGCATGACCTTATTTCCTACTCCAGATCATGAACTTATACAAGCTTGTACTGGAAAAATTGAATCTGACCAGCCATCAGTGCTGTTTATTTTATCAGAGGTGCTTGTGTCCATACTGAATGTTGTAGCTTCAACTCTGAACAGCCAGAAAGGAGATCTCTCTTCATTTCTCTCTCCAGAGAATTCCATTACTGATAGCAGGAGACATGGCATTGCTTACAGCCCAGAGAACTGACTTTTTATCACAAAACCAAATCTGCAGCAACTTCAGATTTCTGAAAGTTTGTTTAAAGATGGCAAAGTGCCACCTCAAGTATAAAATGACTAAAGAGTGGGAAGAAACAGGGAAAAATAGGTAAAAATATAAACTTTTTTAAAATATTTTTTTCTTTAATAATGCTTTGGGAGAGTTATTTGTAACATCTTGAGGTTCATATTGACTTTCCAGTGCTTAATCTAAACTAACAAATCTGAAGTAAAGCTCTCCAGATATTTTACACTTGCATAATTCAGACATTCTGTAAGGACCGACATGCACCAAAGGTAGCTGGGGGAAGCTCTCAAATGGCAGCCTGACAGACAACGCAGATGGCATCAACCAAAGGGGTTTCTTTGCCCCTTCCCATTTATTCCCATTGCCACACTGCAAACTTTCCCTGATGAAACCAAGATGGGACTTACAGTCTGACTTGAGCTTTTACATTAACAGCCAATTAAAATCCAAGGTCTTACATACCTGCTTACAGATAAAACTCCAATGTATCTTTGGCACAACAGCACTAAAACAAGATCTATTGATACCTTCTTGCCAGCAAGCCCAACCTACCTTAAACCTGACATAACACCAGCTGAAGTGCTGTCCATGTGCCCAAGGGTCCTGGCTGCCGTGGCAGCAGCCGTGTGCTCCAACACCAGCCCCAAGCAGAGCCCGCTGCAAGGTACTGCTCTCAGGCTGGAGAAGCAGATCCAACTCCTGGTACAGCAGGCTGGCAAATTCTCCTTCACATGAACCTCCCCTGCACCAGACACCTGATACTGAGCAAAACTCTACAGCATCCTCAAGGCTTCTGTAGTTGCCCATGCAAATTAAACTCCAAGGGGTGTAGCATTTGAGGAGCAAAATTACCAAAGAGGACAGACACCTGGTGGCAGTAGCTGACCAGCTTTGAGACCGGTTGCAGGACATGGGGATTTTCTACATTTAGAACAAATTTTTCCACATGCTTCCACAAGACAATTTGGGCGTGCTGCAGTGATCTACAGCCATGGGTTGACAAAGCCTTCAGCCTGCAATATGACTATCCACAGCATGACTAAGTCACGAGGGAGAAGACTCCAGCTGCAGCCTCCTCTGATTTCTGTAGTTTTCTGTTATTGTCCCTAAAATGTCCATTACAAGCTCTGTCCTGTCCCGTCCTAATCAGGGGAAGTAGCAGCACACAATGGGGAAGATCTTGGTGTCCCTTTCCTACTGAAAAGGCCTCACATGAAAGTCCAACTCAAGGCTACCTGTGTGTCTAGAGAACAAACATGACATGCCAGACTCCAGCAGTGACTAATTGCTTGAGACAGTAAGGAGGAAATCTTACCTCCACCAACCCCCAGGCAATGCTGGGCTCAGCGGCTGTATTTATTAATGCTGATATCCAACTCTGACAGTGGAACTGTCTCCAGAAGTGGGTCATCCATTCCAGGTATCAGAGGTATCACATTCCCTTTCTTTCCTGAGTTATCCCTCTCACAAACTGTCCATGGCAACCGTGGACATTCCCCCCTTTCTGAGACAGCTCTTTGGGTGCTGTCAGCAGTGGGGTCTATCTGCTCAATTAGGAAGGCAATAGGCAAGAAGAGCAGATAAAATGAGCAGAACTGACAGGCATGACCACAAACACCTCTATCAGCCCAGGCAGGAACATCGGCAGTGCAGGTATCTCCTGGTGTTTTGCAGCCAGACACTCCCCAAAGCGCAGCACAATTGCCAAGATCACCTCCTGTATGAACATCCCCCATACAGGGACTTCCAAGGACATGTGCAGGCTCTGTCCATCACCAGTGACAAGAAGATGGTGACTTTCAGGAAATGGAAGTGTCAGCAAAGCAGGAGCCTAACAACCCAGCAGAGACTCGCTACTTTTCCCAAGACTGACAAGGTACCAAGGCAGTATTCAGGAGGAAAGCCACAGTACAAGTGAAGACTGTTGTGGGGTTTTTTTAGCAAAACAAACAACATGGGCACCTTCTCAAGATGATTTCCTCTGCTGTCTTGCAAGAATTAAATTGGAAAAGATGACTGCTTTCCCCATTAGAAAAGATGACTTTGTCAGCTGCTCTTTATTACTAAAAGATTTGCTTCCCCATCTCCTGCACCAATACAAATATATTTTGTATAGTCGTGCAATAAAAACAAGATTGCTGTATGGACTGAGAACAAAGAATCATGCATTCCTCCTTCAAAGCCTTCTCTTACATTCCTACTGAGGGACATTCACTACTGAGAAACTCGTAACAAGTCTACCTAAGGAGGCAGCAGTGGGTAGACCACTTTTTTCCTCCTTTTCCCTCTGACAGACAAGCTGGATGCCTTGGGGTTTGAAGTATCCAGTAAAGACATAAGCAGCAGCCCACTATCACCATCTGTAAAGAAAAATAATTCTCTCTACTGTTTGCTGTTGGGTGCCAAAGATGGACCTTTGAAATCTGAACCAGTCATACCCTTATGCATTACCTGGAATGAAATATGCTTGCAATCCAAAGAAGTTTTTGGAAGTTACTAAATTTGGTAGCTACCCAAAGGGTTTTAAATGTCCCTTTCCTAGAAGATAACATGAAGAACTAATCAAATTATTAAAGTATCTTTCTGCATTTCACCTCTACTTAAACTTAAGTTGTTCTACATGACATTCTATATCATTTGCATTCCGTGCACAGATTTCTTTCCCAAACATGCTTTAATTTAAATAATACGGATTTAAATCAAAACAGGCAGACACAGAAATATGCTGGACGTTACTAAAAGAGATAGCTTACTGCATTTTTTTTTCTTTTTTACCATCAACCATAGAAAGCTTTATTCCAAGCCCGATCACACTTTCAGTTACAAAACACATGGCAAAAAATAACAGTTAACACGCAAGATCTGCCATATTTCTACTTGCCTCTATTCTTATTCTGGACTTTCCACATTGAGGGATGGAGAATAAACCTCTCTCATTTATAACATAATGAATATTCCTAAGGGTAGCAAATAAAGGTTTTTATTCTTTTAATTTCATTTCACAAATGTTTTACTTTCCCCAAGCCGCCATTTGTTAGTGCAACAATCCAGCACAGTGCTAGTTGCTGAGGTATACATGGTTAAACTAATTTCACCTTCAACCCAAACTGCAGTGTTTTCTCTCTCCTTTTTTTTTTTTAAGTAATGAAAGTCATATATTCACTATTTCACATTTCTAAAAATAATTCCGCTCTAAAGTAAAGAATGGTTTTGTAATAATGACAGGCTGTAAAAAGCAACAGCCTTATCTTTTATCCCCCATAGAACTCCTGCTGTTCTTTTTTTTTTTTTAATACATTTTGTGCAAAATTAAGTTCTGTGTAGGTCTGTACCATAATTTGGAAAAAAACTCTGTATAAAATGTACTTAATTTTTAAAAACAATCCCAACGTCAAACAACAGAGAAAGGAGAAACAGATCAGAGGCAGCTGAAGTTTTCACATGAGAAACTAAATATAGTAATGTTCTTAAAGCTCCAGTAATACATTCTTCCAAAAACCAGAATGCACTTTGGTCATTATTAAACATTAGTACAGAGGCAAATAAAATACAAAATGCTTGTTTGTGTTGCTTTATATATAAAAATATTTTTATACCACATAAGTTTAAGACTCAATACTTCCAATCTTTCAAGATTCTGAAGATTAGCAAACATAGTGCAATGTCCAGACTCTTGCCACCAAATTACCTGTAATTTATTCAGTACGAAGCCAGTATTTTAGAAACGTTAAATGTAAGAACACTTGTGCCTGGTGGTGTTAATCCTCCCCAAGTAATTTGTAGAAGGAAAGTTTGTTCCAAGCTACTTAATTCCACAGGGATGCACACATTATTTTTGTCACACTGAAGAACCACGAGTCAATATGACTGGTCCTTGTGGGAGGCAGGGATAGCAGCAGAGGGAGAGGTGTTGGAAACCCCAGCAGAAAGCACAAGGGAATGACACCTGCTGGGGAGGAATGGGAGTCATTTCAAGACACAAAGCTGCAAATACCAGACTTTGTGAGCTCTGCTGGTCACCAGAGCAACTTGTTCTTTGTGTTTAATTGTTCTTAAACTTCAATGTGGTATGAATGGCATATACTATAGTGTACAACAGGAGAGCATCTCTCTATCCTTTGCTCAGTCATTCAAAGCATTCCTTTCACCAGTAAATAATCTGCTTGTTTAAATATTCAACTTCAACATATAATACATACTGCTCCATAGTTCACCATAATATATCCCAATTAATATACATTTATATGTATAAAGTTTCTCATTAAAAGTAACAATAAAAAGTGCACATGCACAGTCAGAGCTGCGAAGAACAGCCCAGTATTTCAAATAAATACAATATTTAATTTTTATCAAAATATCATACAGCATAGTAACCATTTACAATTATTGCTCTAATAAGTGTGTTATCAAAGAACACTTGTTGACTTCTTACATAACACCTTTTTAATATCCCAGGATATTTAAACTGCAGCCTATATGAGTTCAGATCCTGGAATTACTCAAAATATTAGAAATTCCCACTTGTGTCTAATAGCAATATAAAACATTTTTGCTACCTGTTATACTGTACAGTCAGTACTTTGTTTTTTGAATATGTCTCACTTTTCTATTGCAACCAAATATCTATTGACATTGTCCTCATAAATGACTGGTGCAAATGAAATATTCTAAGCAATTTTACCACGCTATCAAAAATCAAATGACTTCCATATAGTGTTCCTGATAACTAAAAATGTTCAGTATTGGCTTCAGCTTCAACAACAGAAAGAGTATTTTAGTGTAATCGATTTTCAGGATTTCAAACTCTCAGACACACAGTTTTTGACCCTTCCTAAATCTGACCCCTTCCAAAACTAAGCAAGTAATTTGAAAATAAAACATAAATGTCAACTAAAACGAACATAAACCAGTGAGAAGATGAAATAAATATAGAGATTGCACAAGACAGATGTAAACACTTCAGTTTTCCCAATGACTTCCTTGAAGAGGTTGTAGCTTCTGAAATACAGATTCCGTGGCTGCTGTGAGGCAGTTTTGTCCATCAATGAGCTTTTCTATAACACTGTGTTATGTTATTTCACCTTCTTTCTATACTGTCAAGATTTGATCTTCCAGAGCTGGAAAAATTAGAGCAGTACATAAATTTATTTCTCAAATTATTTCTGTTTACCAGAACTGCAATACCACCGCATTCTTTTCATACTGCACTTGCTCCATATCCTAGCAACACACAAAATACATTTTACATTCATTTACTTCCAACAAGAAAAAAATAACAGATGTAAGCAAACTTAATGGCCAGTAAAGGGCTTTGTGACAACTACAAGCTTGTGCAAGTCAAGGATAGCCTGCTGTGTCTGCCTCCCTTTAAGAGCTACAGAGTCAACAGTGAGGAATTAAAGAGAGAAATCAAATCTGGGATACGAAGAAAAGTTAAGGAAGGTTTTATATTTATGTGTACAAATGTCTCCGTATTTGTCTAAGAATTCTTGTAATTAAGTGTCCTAAATGAAGTTACAATGCCACAAAATGAAAATAAAAAAGTTTAAAGGGCTGCTCTGACAAATACATCATTATTCTTCTGATACAGCTTTACTTTAATAATTTAGTAACAGTTTTCAAACAATAAATCTTCTAGTTAGCCTTGTTCAGAATTAACTATGCTACAATATGTGTTCCATCTATGACAACATGGTGAAAAAAATGATGCTTCTCAAGTATTTACCTTCAGATTANCTATCCCATGACCACGAAAATTAACAAAAATGTCTTTCCTATTGCAATTTCCTTCCTTTTCAATTAATTTTGAGACTATTGATCAACACAGCCAGAAAAGGATGATAAAGGAAAAAAAATCCTAATAATCATTAGACTGCCAATATTTTACCTTTTTTTTATTGGAAGGAACAAAAAACTAGCCCAAACTAATCCGTAACAAAACTTCAACAAAGAAGCTATTTCACTTATATTCAATTATTTGTGTGTGGATATAGTCACCCAAACTTTTCTGGCCTAGAAGTATGTCAAATAAAGGAAGGAAAAAGGAGTTTTAAAACATAAGAGTGGATTATATAAAGTCTGCCAACTATCACTGCTTTGGTCATTTATATTTTCTAGCTTTAAATTCATCTTCATCCCTCTCTTGCATTACATCCTGGGCCTTGAAAAAGGCCTTATAAACTATTTCTTAAAAAAGAAGAATGTCAAAGCTATGATTCTTCTTTCAAAAAGGTGAAATAAGAATGAACGACCTTTTCATTTAGAAGTAATGTGGTATAAAACTCAGCTGCAAATACAAAAGATACAAAGACATGATTCTAAGAAGGGCAGCAGAGAAATTCTTTAAGGAAAAGGTTTTTAGATTTTGGATTCATCTTACCA
>VYZQ01009592.1:2062-16818 GCA_013400655.1 Mystacornis crossleyi
GATGGTGAGTGATAGGGTGAGGCACAGATGGGCCATTAACAGGAGATAGTCCAGGATCGAGTTATCAGTGACTAATTGACAGGCACATTAACAGATCATAGCCCAAAGGGAGGAGGCAGGGAACATTGCTAAAAATGGTAATAGAATACCAGGTAACCCAGGACAAGGAAGTAGCACTATCTTCTTTTTAAAAGACAGGCCTTTGATCTGCAAGTTAAATATTCAATTGTAAAAGTAATGGATGTTGCAATTTAAGCAATGAAAATAAGATGAAAAGTGATGCCAGCACTTTAAACAGTGCCTAAAGGTTTGCAGCAGACAAAAATGGAGAGGGTGGAGGTGATGTGCATCCCTGCCACCAATCTGTCAGTGCCTCTGAATATACCCCTTCAGAACATACCATTTTCTTAGGGGGCCCTTGACATGGACTGATCAACTGCTGTAGCAACCACCCTGTCTGTATTCCTCCTTGATACTTAATGGTTCGGGTAGTTACAACTGGAAGTGCAGGTGGCATCCCAATCCAGCTAGACAGAAAACAGATGCCTAGCTCCTGCACCTTCTGTATTAAAAAGAGGTGAGGACTTCAGTCACAGGGGCATTTGCCACCAGAGGACAGAGGACTGTGAAATAAAGAAGAAGTGGCTTGTAGGAAGTCGGGACAGCAAGGCTGCTGAAACACAGACTGTCTGGCCAAGGGCATTATCTCCAGAAGAGCCTTCCTCACCCAACAGCAATCATAAGCCCAGACCTCCATGAAAGCAAATGCCACAGTGCATGCTGCCTGCACAAGCAAAATTCAGGAGCCCTATGCTGTCAGAGAGAGCCTGGAGGAGTAGGAAGGGTGAAGACAGACCTCTGTTACTGTCTGTTCTTTCCCTATACCAGTGATATACAGGAACAACCAAGAGTTGCAGGAACATCTGCCAGCCCAGCATGCATGGCTCCAGGACTGCTCTCTCTGTTCACTCATTCCCCTACCCCAGTGAAAGATGTGGTCCTCATCTATGGCCTTTTGCAGGTTTCTCCTTCTGAGGGGCAGTGCACAGAGGTGGAGGAGTGCTTGAAGCCAGTCTTGCCATCACTTCTTCAAGGCATTGTCCCACCTCTGAAATGGTAAAGGCTGCTATGAGTATGATTACATATGTCCTCTTTATTGTAAAAATGAGCATAAACAGTGATTCCAAATTCCTTGAGATCTGTAAGCTTGTTGATCGTAGTCCTGTATCCTTGTGTCTTGTCTTCTCTTTCTCCACGTGGGTGCGAGCCCCACTGCACTTCAGGTTTTGGGGTAAATCTCTGGCTGCTCTTTTCTGTTTTGAGGTTTCTTAGGAAGTGGTGATCATGGGCCTGGCAACTTGTTTCTAGCCTTGCAATGACATGGAGATTCCTGAGAAAATTCTTCAGGTGGTGATAGCATACCTTGAGCTATGGATTTTCACAGGGAAATCCTCAAAAATCTTCCTGGAACTTAATGGTTCTGCATATCGCATTTGACAAGGCAGTGACAAATGCCAAGTTCAGTGCCCTAAAAACCTATTTTAAGTAATAGTAGCGCTACTGCACACATCACAACCTACACATATATCTTAAAGAGAAGTTGGCTACAGGGAAATGAAAGAGAGAACCAGTTGAAGTAGATCAAGCTGCAGATCTTTTCAGCAGGGAATCCAGTGATTTTCTTCTGTGTCAGCACCCTCCTTTTCATATGGATGAACATTTCTTGAAAAATAGATGCTTCCAAACTTGATCTAGGTTCTCTGGTGTGGTCCTAAGATTTTTTAAGGTGGAAACATTCTCTAGAGTGGCACTTCTCAGAGAACAAGTTCTTTAGTACATCCACTGGAGTCGCATTGTCTACCTCTTGCCATGGTGCCGCTTTGAAGAAGGCAATTTGCCTGTGGGTAGATTAAAGGCTCCTTTGCTGTAATGTGGAGTTAAAACTACAAGAGAGCAGAATGTGTCATGCCAGAGATCTTCAGGCAGTTCCTCAGAGCTTGGGCAGATCACTGGCTTGGCCTTGCTCTGGTCTGGGGTCCCAGGTGATCAGGGGTCCCAGCAGCATCCTCTCAGAGACATAAGGAGTACTTCTGCACAAAAGAAGCCCCAGAACACTGTGTATCCAAACAGAAGACAACTGGTCAGTGACCTCTGTTCTGATAGGTACTGAGGATATTGTGGCACAGGGCTTTTGTCAAGCAGGACCAGGAAGTGCTTGTGAAAGGCTGCAGCAAAACGTCAGTAGTTTTAGTTGGAATTCATGCTATGCACACCATTTCAGCTAGTGTTGACAGCTTGTTTTGTGACAGCACAGGGATTTCAAATGGAATCAGTGAACTACTTGCTACAATCTTGCTGCAGCAACTTTGAACCAGTATGAATAAGGCTTTAAATTCTCTGCATGTGAGATTCCTTTTGTGCCTGCACCATGGGTGGCTGTCTCCCTTCACAGCATCTTAAGGCTTCTGGGTTCACACAGACAACAACTGCATGTACTAGACCTACCCATTGTCTTACTGCAAGGACAGGCTCCTCAGTTTGCAGCTGGGAATACTGGTCCCATGTTGAAGCATTTGAAAGTGAGACATCACAGCACACAGCACTGCAGAGCTTGAACCCTGCGAACATATTTCCAATATTCCTAGAGCTTCTGACCTTGAGACATTCACGGGTGAGAATGTGAACTCAGAAAATCCAAACTTGTCTAACCATGACTTCATGCAGTGGTCCTTTTCCCTTGTGTTTCCCTATAAAGCAGGGATGTTAAAAGAAAATAGCTTTTACCACTAGGTGGCATTTAAGGATTGTGTTTGGTGGGTTTTGTGGTTTTGTTGGTGTGGTTTTGCTTTGAGGTTTTTTCTTTTTTTTTTTTTTCCCAATGCCCTGAAACACAGTATTGAAAATTGGCTAACTAGGCAAAATGGATTGCTAACCTAGTTTCCACTCTCCCTCCAGCTGCTGGAGACAGTCACTGAAATTGGTTTTTGGCTATCCCTTGAGATGGTCTGATTTAAGGGCTGCCAGCAGAGTAAAGGAGCAAGACTTGCCTGTTGTGTCTATAGGAGTTGGTACCCTAGAGAGAGTGAATCACCTGCTTCTAAGGGACAGTTTCTTTCTACACTTCTCTGTAGGAATCTCTGCCACTGGAAGATACCTCTATCCTTAGTGCTGTAGAGTGAACAGATACCTTAACAGAGACACCCGAATTGCTCTAAAGTCACAATGTTCTTTTCTGAACTTGCTATTGATGCAGAGGAATAAATATGGATGCATGTTTCTTGCTGTACAAGAGATAACATTGCCTGCATTTGGTCATTACCCCCTGAGCAGCTTGTCTCAAACAGCACATGCACGTTCAGAGCATGTGTGAGTCACCGTCCACCTGCCAGCAGGGGACAGGTCACAGGGACAGCATCAACCTAAACTCTTTGGCTTTGATGCTAATTTTGCTTACATGTTTTATAAAGGCTATTCAACACTTCTTTTTTTTTTTCAGTGGCATAAAACTTCCAAACATCTGACATCTTTGCTTAGTGATTGCAAATAAAGATTGACAACTTTTCTCAGCTGCAAAGGTAAAAATAGATTAATGCAGGTAAGAGTCAAAGTAGTAAATTAAGGCTGGTCTCTGAAGACAGCAGAGTTCAATATCTGGGGCTCAGGCTGAAGATCCCAGAAAAAACATCTGATGCTAATGATGCCAAAATAGTTGCAGCTAACCCTCTCTGCAATGCTACATCCCCATCCCAGAAGGATCCCACTGGCATGACAATCACAGTGGATTTGTTAGCTTGTGTCATGCATGCCCCTTTGTCAGTGCAGCAGCAGGAGAGAGAGTTCTTTCTTTTCTTGGGGTATGGTGTTGTGGTGTCCAATGCGTGTCATGTGCTTGTACCCAAGGAGCATGCCTTCCCACTCTGCTCTTTCCGAGTACCTGTGTGCAAACCCACTTCATCTGCTCCATCTACACTTCTGCACCAGCCCTGCTGACATTTCTCCTGCTCTTCATCCTGGCCTCTGGCAAACCTTAGGCTAAGAATGGCCAGGCAATGACACAGAAGTGTGTGGTTTGCCTGCACACTGCCTACAGGGCCGTTTTCTGCCTGTAGCATGCCCCAGAATCAAAGATATCAGTGCTTGTTACAGGAAGAGAAACAGTCCCACAGCAGTCACACAGGTCAATAAAAAGCAGATGGCTAAAACCAAGTAAACTGCCTGTGTGGGTTTTTTATCACATGATAGCAGGGCAGAAAGTGTGCCCATCTCTCCACGGCCAATCACACAGTAAGAACGTCAAACAGGGTTTTACACCTGTTTGATCAGCAATGCTTAAATATTAGTAATTGCTATTAATAATACTATAATATTTGTAGTATTAAGTATTACACATATTTGTGGAAGTTGCAGTATTCCCACTTCCTCTCATCATGCTACAGGTTGCATAATTTTTAAGTTCTCGTTTTAGTAAAGAATCAAAAGGAACACAAAAACAGTGGATGATGTGAAGGTGTGAATTTGAAACACTTAAACAAATCGCTGACAACTAAAAAGCTCTCTTTGAAGGAATTTTTCTTGCAAATGCAGTACTTTTCCATCTGGGTCATTGTGGGGAAAAAAAAAAGCAAAAGAGAGTTTTGTGAGGGAAGATAGGAAGCAAAGGAAGCAAACTCATCACTGGGTTCATTAAACTGGCAGGTTTCTTCCTGACTCATACTTCATGAGAAATTCTATAGGTGTATTTTCTGTTAAAAAGTAGCTGGAGTAGTGATCCCAAAACTGCTGTAGTCATTTATAGCCATGGACAGGTGCATGTAACTATTCATATTGCAACACTATTATGCTGGGGCTTATGCTATTTTAATTAAATACCTAATTAAAAACAAATCAGGTGACCTGTTTTAATACATATGCCATACGAATTACCTGACATTCCACTGGGAGCCTGCTGAGTTAAAATTATCTCAATAGCTTTATTATCTGAATTGGAGCCAAGTGGAATTTAATCTAGTTAAAACAAAAAGAAAGTAAAATTTTAATATTGATTATTAGATAATCAAATGAGAACCAAATGCAACTCCATGTCCAGGCTATCAGTGGTTTTGATAAGAAGCCAGATTTAAATTTTTAAATTTCTTTGGGTTGACATAGGCAATACATCTGATTTTTATCTAGTGTATAGATTTTTTCTGCAAAAATTACCATCTTTTCTGTTCTGTGATAAAGTAACATTTAGGATTGTGGAGTTTTAGCTTTTTTCTTTCTCGGCAGCCTCTTGAGTCTGATTCATTCCTCACACCCAGAACAGCTTCCATCCCTTTGGAACGGAACAAAAGTTGTGTCAGATAAGCAATGTTCAACATGATATCCTGTTCCCAATTATACCCCTATGATTTTCCTGTGGTTTCTCCTTCTGGGGGCCCATTAGTCCTGGAAGAGAACATTCAGGCCGTAGTACTTTCAGTTTGCCATGTGAAACAGGTCTTTCAGTATAAACTTTAAAACTGTATTTGTGAATATACTGTCAGAGTTTGTATCTGCATTTAACTTGTATTTCCATGTCACACAAACATATGTGAATCAAAGAGGGTTTAGAGCTTTTATCATGACAAATGCAGGGTTTTTTGAGTCACTCTATTTAAAGGAGCATACCTTACTCCCCTCACATAACCTTCATCAGAAATATTTATATTGTTTTTCTGATGTATTCCATCAAGTCCTAAAACAGATCAGGAATAATATTTACTGCAAAGAAGACACAATGCATGACTAGGAAGGTTGCGGTCTTAAGGGACATACTGTACCTTGGGTCAATAGCTGATGTTCACCTCAACTCCAAAAACACTGCTGACAAGCCAGAGTAGGGAGATGTAGCAGGTCTTTCAGAGGGTTTGCTCTGCATGATGGTGAAACTTGTGGTGTCTTTCTTTTTTCACCACTCTGCTTAGTTGGCTTCCCAAACATCAATAAATCACAAAAATCAGTGTTTTCCTTTAATATGAGCAGAGCTCTGAAAAAGTTCTTTCTTGCTATGTGTTAGAAAAGTGCAGCAAGTAAGCAGGAATGCATCTGTGTTTTGAAAACAGGAAGGATATCAGTGAAAATTCCACCAAGACCATGGTCTCAAAGCAGTCCTCAGTTCATATGGCGTTTTGTCTTCCCCAGAAGCTATTACAGTGTTTTCTTTCCACATGGAGATTCTTGTAACAAATCAGCTGCTTTGAAACCCTTGGGTTTACCAGGCTCTTCTTTTTAATTGGCATCTCAGGGTGAGTGTGTAAAGAAACATGTAGGAGAAGGTTGTTCCCTTGGTGGTAACTTTTCTCTCTTTGCCAACACAAACACACCAAATTCCTTTGCTAGAATTACCTTGATATTGACTAGCCTATACTATTTGTTTGCCACTGTATTATTCCCTTAAATTTCTGTTGAGATTTACATGTGCAAATATATGTCACCACAAATTTTCTGTCTAGATCCCCATCAGCTGCAGAGCATGACAGCTGCCTCGTTGGTGACCATATCAAAACTCACTATTTGGACTTCTTGTTCTCACTCCAGAGTGCCAGTTTGCCTGCCCAGTTTTTGAAGAGTATGAGACTGGCTACATGTGAGACCAACAGAATCTCACTGTTACTGCAGTTTTTGATACCTGATCCAGCTACTGAATTAATGATTACAAACCAACTTTGAAATAGGAGCAAAACTGAATGAAAGCCTAAATTATATATGATGCTGCTAGCTTTTTTTCTTTCTCCTTCTCTCCTCTTCCTTGCTGCTAGTGTTGCCTGTGCCAAGTCATTCAGCAGTCTTCTGTTTCACTGCAGATGAGGCACAAACACTTCTAGAAGTCGCTATTCATGCCCACAGTGATATTCAGAAACCAGCTACTCATGTCAGGAATACTGTAGTATGAAAGTGTAATGCTGCTCAATGTCATGCCCCTGTTGGAACGACTTCTTGGTCAGTAATCAGTCCCAGCATCATAATTCTGGTGCAAACATCTAAATTTTTCCTGTGCATAATGAGAGGGTTAAGGAGAGGATTTTATTACTACTTTGCCAGTATAAACTCATCACCCCTACCTTGAGGAACATACTAATAGCTTTTCAGATGAGAGGGGGAAAAAAAATATATGCCCTGTGCTAGCTAGATTTGTCAAGATATTTTAACAGCAAACAATTTATCTTTTGCCAAAGTAGCCACGAGGGACAGAGAGATAAAAATACTGGATTATTTTGATGTGAAACTGGGCAAGAATTAGGAACTTACTTCAACAGCTATAATGTACTGAGAAATAAATATATTCTCAGGCCATTAAAACTGTCAGAAGGACTGGATGGCTGCCAGAGGCAAAGGTCTGTGACACCGATACATGCATCCTTGTCTAATAGCTCTTCAGAGAAAACCGGAAATTTTCACAACACAAAAATTCTTCCTTATAATCAAGAATCTCAGACCACTTTGTTCCACTAAGTGGTGAAGTTTCCCCCTGGCCTTTGTCTCTCTCCGGTCTTTCTGATATCCTTCAAGGTTATGCGAAGGAGCTGGGAGCTGGACTGCCAGGCCTGACTGTTGCAGTGGGGTAGCAGTGAAATCATCACCTGACTACGGGTGATTACAGCTAATGGAAAAGATCTTCTCTGAAAGGCTCAGGGCTGATACCTGGGGCCTGGGGCTGACTTGTTTGAAAGGCAGCAGCAGCAGCTGGAAATCTGGGCCCTCGAGCCTGGATCTGGTGAACAAAAACTGTAAGGAAAGTCAGTCCCTCTCACAGGAGTGGAGAACTGATAGAGCAGGTAAAGGCCACAGCTGCAGCAGTGGTTACATCCTACATGGCCCCAGCCCTCAGCCTCTGCACAGTTCTGTGAGTGCCTCTGGCATATGCAGAAATTGAATAGGGAAGGGAAAAGCAGGTCCTTGGTGGTTCTGTGCCCCTTGTGCTCTCACCTTGGCATAGTCAGAGCCAAGAGGCACTGGCTCCTCTGCCAGCTGCTCACCACCCCAGGACAAGGGTGGCCAGTAGGGTCCTTCCTTCCTGTGCAGGAGCAGCGGGGCCACAGAGATGTCCAGTGTGATGTAAAAGTGTGCTGTCCTGGGGAATTGTGCTCAGGAGTGTCCCATGTGTGCTTGAATTTATTAGTGTTGATGTGATATGCTGTATCGCTATTCAGCCCCCCGCCAGCTTCTCCTCAGCTTCTGGAGTTACACAAGCAAGCTTACTCCTTCCCTGCCCTCATATAGCTGTATGTGAATACTGAACGTGTGTGAGAGGCCTCTTCAAGACTCTTGTGCCTTTCCCTTCTTGAGACCAGTTTTCTTGAGATGTTGTGGTAAAATTTTGAGATGAATGAGATTTTTTCCAGGGATTTCTAACAAAATTTTTACGGGGGGAGTATTTGAATACTCATGTGGGCTGCTGAAATGGTCTGTCTGTCAAAGAAAAGATTTTGTCATTAGGGGGATGTGTGGGATCTGATGGCCAGGAAGAATTGCTGCTTAAACCTGAGCACAGCATGGTTTTGTGTTTGGACTCACAAAATATCTGTCGGTCTGCTTCATCCATCATCAGTGACTAACCCCAGGTTTTATGTAAAGAACTGTAATTCTCCATAACTTTTTAACCTCAAAGCATTGCAGACCAACCAGGGACTAACTTGCTTTAAATAATTAGCATATTCTTGTATGCATACATTCCAGGTCTTCACTCAAGGAAAACCAATCAATTACCTTTAGCTGGGATTCAAATCCTTTAGTGACAGATTTAAGGTAGAGCTAGCTCTTGCTGCTGCCTTTAATGTACTTGGATCTGGTCCATGCATGGAAATATAATTTAACTTGGGCAGGTATCACAGTACCACAGCTAAACCACGCCTAGAACTGGTAACAGACACCACCAGGGCTAGCACAGTGCTTTGTAAATAAACCTGCTTGCTAGCAACCACTCTATAAATTGCTCGTGCAAGATACACTGCACGGCACAGATGAAGCTTCAGAGGCGGATCTTATAAATCATCCAGCACACACAAGGAACAGCTGCGATATCCCTTCAGTTGCTCCTCTAACCAGATTAGAAAGCCCATGCTGAAGTATTGAAGACATGTGACAGACTGTGTGTCTGTCTTCTGCCTTTGCCTACTAGTTTAAGCACATTGTGAAAAGTTTTGCATACTTCTCTTCAAAACAGCAGATGAAGTGTGAAGTTACATATATGGATCTTATTTCTTTAAGTTATCTCTACACAGAATTGATATGTAAAGGTGGTGATATTCACAAAAGATTGACATTCAGAGTTGTCCTGTGAATAAAATAGAAACTTCTTTGGTATGTGACTATATGGTGATTCTTCAGATACCTCAGAGATACCTGACTACAGTGGTTGAAAATATGGTTGTTCTAGTCTGTTCAGAAAAACCTTTAGATCCTGTGAGGTGCTGGTAGACTGCAGTGCAAGCACATGCTGCTGACAGCATGGTTTTCCAAGGTGATGTGAGCTGTAAATATTAATATTTCCATTATGTAAGATTCCAGCTCCAGAGTGGGCTTTTTTTTTTTTTCCCCCCAAATAGAAATGTAGGGCAGCTTTAAATCCATCTTAGCAATAAGCATTTGCAAATCTTTTCTGTTCAGTGCTCCATGCAGATGTTATCACTGCCTGTAACTCATCTTTTCAGCCACCATGGTAATGGGTCCTGGTAGTGTTCCACAAGTTACATATTCTTCCGTATAGCCAAAAATTAACTTTGCTAGTTAAATGCTTCATCCTAGGAAACCTGATCAAATAAATGTCTTTCCCCCCAGTGACTGCTCTGTGAAATCCTTTACAATAAAAATTTTTTAAATTTAGAGCCTTGGAGGGTTTTTTAGGTGATGTTTCCCCTTGGAATCCATTAAGGCAGCATCTGCATTTTTCTGAGAAGGTTTTCAGGTGAAGTGAACCATAAGATTGCTCCCAGGTAAACATTCATCTCTACCTAGAAATGGCCTCATTACTCAGCAGGTTATACATTCATTACTGGTTCTCCTCTCAAGAGCTTGCAGAGCCACCTGGAGCCTCGTCTAAGTGTTTTAGCACTGGCAAAAATGGGTATTAATGATTGGACCTAATAGGCCACATTGTAAGGTTTGATTTGAATGCCACTGAGTAACTGGGACACCTGGAGTTGACCTGCCTGAAAATGTCAGCACAGCATGTGACTATTGAGAGGGTTAGGCACTGCTGTTTTGATTAGTCATTTTATTACTCTGTCCCTAAATCCATCCGTTCAGACTTTTTGGGGTTTAAAGCCAAGCCCAGCTGCTCAGGCTGGGAACTGCCTTCTCTTAGGAAGACCAAAGGAAATGATTTGTGCTGTGTCTATTTGAATCAAAGATCAGCAGGGGAGACTTTCTTCCCATCACAAGTGAATTCAAGGCTCTGGGTGACAGGTAGGCCACCACTGTAGCTTATAATGACTCCAGTTAAATCCCCAGCTGCATACTTTAATTGCAAAGTTTAAATTAGGATATTGTACGAAGAGGGTTCCAGATGTCAGTGTCTTGCTTTCTTAAAGTAATCCTTAAAGAGCGGTCACATGCCTAAAGCTCTATGATGTGGTAAAACTTTTCTGTCAAGCCATGATAGGTACCAATGGGCTATGCAGTATTTGAATGCAAATCTGACTCCAACTCTAACACTTAAAAGATGCTGCCTCTTGAGACAGCCATCTCTGGAGTTATCCCTCTTATTCCAAAATGTAGTTACACACTAAATATAGAGATCAAAATTATAAATAAAGTTAATTTTGTGAATTAAATTAAGTCAGTTGTGGTGACTGATTTCAGAAAAATGTGGAGATCTCCACTTTTCAGTGACAATATCCATATAGTCTGTGTCTGATTATGGGATTGAAGGATAATTCAAGTCATAAGGGACCTTCAGAGGTCCTTAGAGCAAACTCCTGCCCAGAACAGAGTCAGCAATGAGGTCAAACCAGATTATACAGGATTTGTCATGTTACTTCAACGTCCATCAGTCTCTGCAAGAGTTTTGATCCTTGCCCTCACCTTCTTTCCTCCTGCACAATCTGAGGATCACATACAGCAAGATGGTTGGACTTGATGATCTTGGAGGTCTTTTTTAACCTTAATGGTTCTATGACAGTCTCCTGGGTTTGCACTAAATAATGTGAATATATGTGTTTATATATATATTTTTTTTTATATATCTATGTTGGGAATGGAGTGAGAGCTCAGACAAGTCCTGCCTTAGGCTTAGGTATCTAGCAGTGGCTTTGTTTGAGGCGACCTGCACCCCTGTCAGAGACTGAAAATAGTTCATGCCTCAAACATTGATANCTCTCTTTTTGTCCCCCTCCCCCTATTTTATACTTCTTTCTCTCTTTCTCTTTCTTTCTCTCTTTCTCTCTTTCTCTCTTTCTTTCTTTCTTTCTGTCTCTCTTTCTTTCTTTCTCTCTCTTTCTTTCTCTCTCTCCTTCTCTCTTTCTCTCTTTCTCTCTTTCTTTCTTTCTCTCTTTCTCGAATCTACCATCAAATAAAACCCATATCATTGTCACTGGCATATGGTCTCGTTTGCACCTTAATTTGAGCAGAGGAACTTCTAAAGAAACTTAATAATTGGATCATAACAACCCCAAATTGCTCTTGCTTACAAGTTCTTAAGGATGGCCAAATAGGTCTATTATAAAATGAATTATTTTTTTAATAGACACAAGATTACAGACAAAAGATTTTAAGAGACTACTTGCTACCCAGGATAAACAAAAGAACTGCTAGTAGATAGATAAACAGTGCACGAAAAAGGTATCTATATTACAGCTAGTGAAGAAATAGTATAGATTTAAGAAATCAATGTAATTTACCACTGAATTGATGATGGAGAACAAAACTTTCCTTTCACTCAATTCCTGGGAAAGTAACTCAAAACAGGTGTCCTCGTTTTGAGGAGAGGTCCCCACACATTTCCAGGGAATGTGCGGAAGACTTCTAATTTGAGTAAGTTTTGTGTAGCTTTTATAATTTGTAAAGTGAAGTGTCTGCCAGTCAGAAGTTCAAGGCTTACCTTTCTTCAATCTGCTCTCAAGGGAAGATGTTTATTGTCAGCTGGGAATGCCACCTCCATGGCACCAGAGATAACTCACTACCAGACAGATATCCAGCTTGTGTTATCTCACCAATTAGAAGATTCATGTGAAGGGGAAAATGCCCTGAATTATTGCACCAGCTGATAGACAGAAAAGATAAGCTCTTCTGGGGTAGAGAGGAAGTCTTGCTACAATGTATTAGCAAAATACTGGGAAACAGAACCTGGAATGCCTCTGTGCTCATTCATACCTCATAAAGTTGGTTCACTTCATCCTTTGTTTTGATTCTTGCCTCACCAACTTTCTTCAGCCTTAGAGAGGATCTCACAGAGTAGGGTTCAATTTCTGCATTAAAAAACATTTACAAAAATGTGCCATATTTTTTCCCACATAACTGTCCCTGTAATATAATGTCTCAAAAAAAATCACTTTTTTATATAAAACAGAATTGTATTTCTGAGTTGAACACTGTCCTGGGTTACAGTGTATTCTATTACCATCTTCATGAGCTGTTGAGACCGGGTGGGGCGGTGCTCCCTGCCTCCTCCCTCTGGACTATCTCCTGTTAATAGGTCCATCAATGCTTTGTACATGACTCACCATCCAATCGTGAGATGCTCTGCCCAGGAGGAAGAAGCCAAGAATTCCCACCTGGATAAAGTCTGGGGTTTTGGAACAGCATGGGGGAGCTTTTCTTTCCATTAGATTGCCAGAGGGCAAGAGCTACACAACCACAAGTGGACTTTCTGAGGAGGACCAGACCTTTTCCTACAAGATCACCCCTTCAACAGAACCACTTCAAAGAGAACTGCAGCTATCATCTAACCAGACTGCTATCACCACCCTGCCCGGCAGGGCGTCAGGTTGTACCCTGACTGTCAGGTTAAACCTGTGTTTCTGTATTGTTGTTTTGCTGTATATATATACTAGTAAAAGAACTGTTATTCCTATTCCCCATATCTTTGCCTGAAAGCACCTTAATTTCAACATTATATTAATTCGGAGGGAAGGATGTTGCATTNGGATGTGGCATCTTCCATTCCAAGGGAGTCTCCTGCCTTTCTTAGCAGACACCTGTCTTTCAAACCAAGACAAACACTAGTCTCCATTCTGTATCAATTGGCTTGCCAGCTCTTTCACGTAAGTCTTTTTTATGTTCTCAAAGACAGACTTTCTTTTTGTTGTGTGTGATCAAAGATGTCTGTTGTTGATACTACCGTCCAGCTTGTCAGTTGATTACAAGATTATATGAATTTGCTACCCTATTTCAGTACATCATTAATTTTTCTTGGGAAGATCATAAACAGATGATCTTACTCCTTTAGGCACTTTGGAGAGATACCTCCATTTATTAATTCATGAATGGTAGATCTTTAATGAAATACCAGCAGAAACATTTCCAAAGCATTACCAGTCTTTCCTGTCTTTGCAGGAGTCAATCTGACCAAAATGGAGAATGAGCTCCACACTGAAGCAGCCTGGGTGCCCTCCCCTCCTGCTTCAAAGATGCCTTCAAAGACTTGGCTCCCAGATACCTGCAAGTAGTAGTGTTAATGCTGGAAGTTACCAGTGCTGGAAGTTAGCAGAAAGCAGTCACACAACTTCTTTTGCTTATTCTTCAGATTCTGTTTACCAAGCAAGCTCTCATCTTGGGCTGAAAGTATGACTCAGACTGATGTGAGAAAGTATTTCAAGAAGCTCATGAGTCTTAATCATTATACTCCACCAGATGTCAGGGAGCTCTCAAAGTTTTTCAGAGACAAAACTCCAGTTCTTATCCATCTGCTCAGGACTAATTAAAATATGTTCTGGACAAGGACGAGATGTATGTTGAATAACTTAGCATAGGAAGAAAAAGTGATAGCAAGGCAACTTCTGTGAAACAATTAGCACTCTGCAGGTCGCAAACATTCAGAGCTGTTGTTGCCATCCTTTTGCACAGTAACTTTAACAGGCGATCCTTTTGTCTCTGTGCTTATGAGGGATGTATTTAAATGGTCCCATTACTTTTAATATCTATCTAGAGGCCCCAAAAATCCATTTTGGACAACCAAGGCTGAGTTGAGCTGCATTAGTGGCTTTTGCATAATTGTGCTGCATCATGGTGCTGGCTGGTATGGAGAAGTGCTGTAGGTTTGTCACTGTGCAAAAGAAGACTGTGTTTGTCATCATTGCCTAAAGACAGGAAATACGGAAACAGCATATGGGGAATAGGGTACAGTGGCTGAAACAATTCATCTAGAGGAATTGCATTCAAAAAACAGTAATGGAGGGGTAGTTTTTTTTCTAATAGGAGTTAAAGAAGAGGCTTTTATCTTTAGTTGTTAGTGATAAATCAAAAAATAAACATTTTTTATGAATACCTGAGAGAGCAAGCAGTCATAAAATCCAGCTTCTAAGTATAGAAATAGAAAGGGTTGTTCAGCCTGGAGAAAAGGAGGCTCAGGGGATGCCTTATCACTCTCTTCAACTGTCTGAAAAAAGATTGTAGCCAGGTGAGAGTTGGCTTCTTCTCCCAAGTATAAATCACAGAGGAGTCACGCTGAAATTTCATTCTGGTGACTCAGATAGTTGTTTCCAGAAGAAGCCCCATACATAAAACATATGATAAGAGAAACATAACTAATCATTTTTAAAACCTGTAAATTGTAGAGACCCATTTCCCCCTCCTCCCCT
>VYZQ01009592.1:17002-29261 GCA_013400655.1 Mystacornis crossleyi
TTTCCCCCTCCTCCCCTTATCTGCTTCACCAATGCCATCACAAAGCTATCACCCAGCAAGCAGAGCAGGTAGCACTGCAGAAAATATGTGCAAGGAATTGGGAAGCAGGTACTATGAAAAAATGTAATTATACTATATAAAAATATATTTCTTTCAGGAAATTCATATTAAAGTGACAGCTACATCCTAAAAAATACAGGATATTTTTCTAAAATGTGGAAATTAAAAGTTTCTCTGCAAGATTCTAGCTAAACCTGCAAAAAACAGGCTTGACTTAGCTGATGAACATATGTAGCTGTTTTCCAGTTTGTTCTGTGGAATGGTAAGACTCTGGCATAAGACAGCAAAAATGAAAGATGTATTTGGTAGCTCTTGGGAGAAGATGGTGTGAGGGCCAAAAAAGGGAAATGAGGGAAAAGGTCTGCATTCCTGTTGCGAGCTCTGGGACTTTTTATTTGGATTTTGACTGATCGTGTTTCGTACTTTATAAATTATCTTTCTCCTTAAGGTACAAATTATTAAATCCAAGGGATTCACAAGGCAATAAATAAATAAATAAATAAATAATGTCTTCCACTGTGTAACTAATGTGATGTATTTAATTATGTGAAGTTACAGCCTTAGCTGGTTAGTTGACAAAAATACAATTTCTAAGGCCTTCCTCTGGATTTTTTTCATGGAACTGAGGATGTTTGTTGTTTCTTTATTTGCCTGATAATAAAACAATAATAAAAGGCTTCAGAAAATATTCATCACAAGAATAATGACTATTTGGAATATGCATTTTTCTTTTGAATCATCTTTTCAAGGGAGACTTACATACATCTTACCAAAACACTTCCCATGATTTCTCCTGGGAAAGGTTCACTGCTGCATGTGCTCCCTCTACACAATTGCTTATGTTTGGCTCTTTCAGAAACCAAAACTGAATAGAATAGTTTCAAGGATACCTTGATGACTGTTAATGCATGAATATCAGTAAATACTGGTCTGATTTAGTTTTTTTATTTTTCTTAATACCTGAGAAAAGAAGGAGATATATAAAAACTCAAACACTATGAACTCATGAACAGTTAGTCTCATGAACATTTGGGTGCATTCAAGAGACAGCATTGGAGAAGTGGGCTTATATTATATTTGCAGGACTTTATTTCATTTCAGTCCTCATCTGTTCTTGATTCTTCAGAGAATCCAAAGACATCAGCTGGGATTTGAGGGCTTTTTCATATCTACAGATAAGTGATTAATTTGTAATTTGGAAGGACTTTCTGGTTGAGTCATAACCTCCAAGACACCTGTTCTGCAACGCCAACAAGCATTTCCATCTTCTGCATTGCAGCAACATATTACCATAACACTGTGAACCTCCTATGTGAGTCTGCCTGACATTTTCTGGCAATAACTAGGGAAAAAAGGTTGCTTTTATCCTGCCTCATTTTCCTGTGCTGCTGTACAGTGTTGCCCCTGTGTCACTGGATAGTAGGAAGTAACCAGGTGACATCTCCAGTACCCTATCCCAAGTGATGAACTCAGTCAGGCCCTTCCTCAGCAGAAAAGATGGATTTCAAAATGGTTTTCCCTAACAGCTGCTTCTGCTGTGATGCAGCCAGCCAGGAGCTTAGGTAGGTGGCTGGACCAGTTACCAGAGCCAAGGGCTGCAAAAGTTCCAACATTAACCTCTGCCCCCCAGGAGGGGAGTTGTGTTTGCATCCATAGGCAAGTAGAAGGCTGTGGCAGGTGCAGTGGCTCTCAGCTTGGGGAACATGCTGGTTGTGGTGGGACTGGAGCCAGGGGCCTATCTCACTTGCCAAGGGTAGCCAGAAAACTCATATGAACCTGAGGAGGCTGGGAAGAAGCTGGGAAGTGCAGGGTACCATATACCATCCCTAATTTCTTCAGTCTTGACTGTATGTTCATTAAGCCAATTTAATTTTTCCTAAAGTGTAACTAGTATTAAGATCTGTTTCCTGGTCAGAAGTTACTTTACCTAGAGAAGCATGACTGTGGAACTGAAAAGCCTCTCCATCACCATGGACTTCTTGCCACATGGAAAGTTTGGTTTGCAACCCAGGAAGGTGAAGAGTTGGTCAGAAAGAGGATAAAATGGCTGTTTTCCCATCACTAATGTCAAAGTCATGACTAACATTTCCTTTTCCAGGAGTAAGGCTTATTCGTCTTCAATTTCTTTTCTCTAGCTGCTCTAAAACTGTTATAATGCTGTTTTCTGTTAATTTATTTGTGACTCAGTGGCTTTAAAATGGGGCTTTTACGGTGATGTTATACTAATATCTAATTGAAAATGTTTTAATTGAAACCTGAATTGTGTTGACATTTTAACTTCACCTCTGACTCAAATAATTAATACATTAAATGGGCACTGAAATATCATAAACAGCCAGTTTTGAAGTAAATTATTTTAAATTGAAAAAAAAAATTAAAGCTAATTGGATGTGACATATCTTTCAGAAATTCGAAGTAACAATTCAGATGCTCTGAATACCAACCCCCTTCCTTCTTCTCAGCACAAGAAGTATTTGTTTCTTTTAAACATCAAAATGTCATGAATGTACCTTTCAACCACATTTGTTAAGAAATGCACTGAGGGGTGGTTAGAAGTAAACATGAGTTTTAAATGTTCTTAATTGTTTATCCTGCTCATTGTACAGTCTTGGAGCTCATTCACCCCAAATGAGAAAACAAACAACAGTTACTTCCATGACTCACAAACAGAAAAAAATATGGAGAGTTTAGGTACTAATCTGAGATTTTCTTGCTCCTAGAAGTAAAAACATATTCACAGCTAGTAAAAAACCACTTTGGTCATAGCTCTAGTCATAAACTACTAGTAGTAATTGCATTCAGTAATTGCATACAAAATGTTGGTGCTGCTGTCGGCTCTTTCTGTTCTTGTACCCCAGTCTTGGTCTTTGCCACATAATGGACAAGACATCATCAAGTCTTTCAGTAAGACAAATAGCCTTATCTCCTCCTTTGAAAATTAAATAAGATTTAGGGGGTGGATAGACACCTTTAATAGCTTTGTAATTTGAAAACAATTTTTTATTAACAAACAGCTTCCTTACAAAACACACAAACTACTTTTCATTCCCATTACTATTCTGCCAATGCAGTAAAAGGCATCTGAAATGTCAAGAATGGTTTTCATGTAATCAATCTTAGTATTTAGTCATCACTTGAGAGATTTGCTAAGGAGCAGTCTGTAGAGGAAAGATGAGGGGGCAGCTGATGCATCCTTTTGACTGTGAAGCTTTAGACAAGACAAACATGCAGAGACCATGAGAGGAAACAACAGCAAAGACAGATACCCCAGTTCCATTTCTGGTGTCTCTTATTCTCAACTTCATTGCAAGCAAAATTCAGGTGTAAAACACTTAAACCTGTTTTTCTAACTTTCTATGCTCTCACAAGGTCATATGGAACTTTTAAGGTTCTTATGGATTTCTGGGTCAAAGGTTCAGCTCACTGGCAGACGATACAGATCAGGGCATGGTCAGAAGAAGAAGAAAGTCAACTAATGTGATAAAGAAAAAAGATCTGAGATGAGGGGGGACATCTCTCCCCACACTGAGGATACAGCTGCCTCTACAGGAGCCGGCATCATCTTGCTGAACACAGTGGCCAGTTCTGGATAGTTTCATAAGGTCATTGAAGCCACGCCAGTCCAGGAATAGCCAGGCCATCTGGGTCTCCAGGTCTTGGAGCTCAGTGACCTCCCCAGAGCATACCTGGTACACCCCAGCACACTTGACATGTATGCCCCAGCATGTGACATCAGCTTCTGCAGCATTCTCAGCAAGGCTGGTGTAAAGGGGACAGCATGGAGGTAGCACCTCTTGTTGACCTCAACTGGATGATATCTTCCAACCACGTCTGTTGTCTATTTTACTATTGGAAATGTTAGTTTGACCTGCAATCATAACGTGGTCTAACAGCTCTTGTCCCTTGTGTCTGAGCAATATCTGAGCGTACAAATCCTACTGGTGCCTGATTTTTGGCAGAGCAAGCTAGTCACATGCAGGCTGGTCCATGCTGCCTGGAACCCTGAAACATGCCCAAGTTTTGCACTGAAGAGATCTGGTACAGAACAGAGTAGGTCAACGCTTGCCCAGACTGATGGTTTATCACCCCTTTTTGATTGCTGGCACCCTCTGGTTAAATGATATAAATATTTTCAGTGGATCTCAAGAGTCACCATCCAGGATAACAAATTTATGCTATTCCATTAACATATCCTCCTGTTTTATGAACTTAACTGAATTGCCAAAAAAAAGAGGAAATTACTTCTCTGTGTTTTGATCTCCCCCAAAACAGCTGTATTTCAGCATTGACCCATGGTATTTCAGTTTTGACCCACAGATTTTCCCAACTTGCAATTACCTTATTTGATGCATACAAACTCAGGTTGTGGCTTAGAATAATTCTGTATTATCTACTTGAGGCATCTTTGTTATTAAAGTCCTGTACTACTAGACTCCAGTTCCTACACAAATATTAGAGTGCTATCTCCTTCCACTTTATTCAAGTATCAGTAAAAACAAATGGAAAGAAAAACCAAGTATCACTACAGCTAAAAGATGATCTCACTATATATCCCTGCAACCATTCTCTTTAAGCCAGCATGGAGGGAAGAAGGGTTGGGGATTTTGGACTCTTGCCGGGATCCCTGTTAAAGACCAATTTATTTTTCATTATTTAATAGACAATGTTGAAAACACAAATATCAGTGGGATAAAAAATGGTTTATGTAAGTGGCAGTGGGAAAACTCTGTGGTAAACCAAAGGTGAGACTAATCCCCTAACAGAGGAGTGAGTAATCACAGCTGAGTCAGAGCAAGGAGTGTGTCCATGGGAAGCTGAGGATTTCTACTGCTGTGACAGTGGTTACTACAGGCAAGGCAGGACCTATGTGAGCACCAGAACAATTTGGAGAAGACAACTGAAAGGGTTGCTTGAATTTCTAGTGAAACCTGACGCAGTGGCTTTTTACTGTCTGTGTAATGAGAATTACCACTGAGCAATATGTTACTGGGGGTAAAAACGCTCCATGACAGTCCTACAAAAAAAAAAAAAANTCCTACAAAAAAAAAAAAAAAAAAAAACAGAAAAAGAATCATTACTGTGCATTTCTTTAAAAAGGCCAGATAACCTGTTCAAGAGTGCTATTGAGCCACGAACAGCGTTATCTAGAACAAGAGACATAGTTCCAATCCTCAGCTAAGATTGTGCAACTTTATAGCTCTTGTTAAAAGTGTGCAACATCAGGAGGGAGTTTAGTATGCCATTTCTCAGGGGAGCTGTTTGCCTTATGATATTTGCAGCTTGCATAAATAGAGGATGAGAGGGATGTTTATTCTGAGTCTTTTTCCTAGGTATAAGTACTGAAGAAAACAAAGCAGATGGGTAGCTAGGCCGCAGATTGTGCTCTGAACGTTGCAAAGGGAAATAATCTCCTTTAACATATTCAATTTGCAACCTTCTGTCTAATGGGTTTTCCCTGGAAAGCAGAGATGTGTTCCAAAAGCGCTATCAGATCCTTAGTTAGCTGTTGTTCCCGACAAACTGGGAAGGCTCAGGCTGCTCCAGCAACCTGTCTCTGTCAGAAAGAGGAGACTGTGTTTCCACCCTCTCCCAGCCTCAGTTACTCCAGCCTGGTCCTGAATTGCAGTGGCTCACTGAGTCCTTTGCTAAACTACACTCTCTTGCTGGCTTGACAGGGAGTGATGTGACAGGTTCTCCATGTGAGTGGCACTGAGGGAGGTCAGACACACTGGATAAGCCAGAAGAAGAGAAGAGGAGGACATGAGCAATATGACTCCAGCCTCAGTCACTAGCATCCTCTGACACCTCAGAAGAGCAGACAAAACCTACTCTTTTCTTGGTTTCTTTTATTTTTAAAGGAGAAGTAAACAGCTTTAGACCCTCCCTTCTCCCTGTCTCCACCATAATGAGGGATGATGATGATGATGATGTGAACACAACTTACCTGCAGCCTTCATTTGCTGGTGTGTCTGTGTAGGCTCCTAGCACCTCCCCTTGGGTAGTTTGGGGTCTGTGTGCTCCCTGGCGGAGTCGTGGTGCTCGCTTACCTTCACTGCTCCTGAGGCTTATCCAGTCTTGGGGGGAAAAGCAAAAGGATGAAAATAAACCACACTACAGATTCCAGTCAGATGTTCACTTCTAAACACAGGCTTGACAAATAATGCTCTATCAGTATCAATGCACATCAGTGACCATATTGTTCAGTCTTGCATTTGGGAGTACTTTCTAATTAAAAGCAAATCACTGAAAGAGACTTTCAAATTGGTTTCATTGAAGAAGAAGAAATGAAGGGAAGCTACTTGAGATCTGACAATAGCTGGAGTGATTTGTAAGCATGAAGCACACAAGATAACATTTAATTAACAGTGGCAAAAATAGAACATCACTTTGAATTTACGTAAGTTGTCTTGTTCTACATATGAGCAATGCCCTTTCTTTAAGACTCTTTTCAGAAAAATGTATTAATCCTACATTCCTGTAGATGATATACCAGTCACAGGTTGGGAAGCATTTCCCCTCCCTTTTTTTTGAAGATTTCAGTACTCACATGTAGGGTACACAGACAGTATTTTCCAAAAAATCTCAATCAAATAATTTTCCCTAAAGCAGTGAAAATGACTGTTTGTATAGTAGAAATTACAAATAAATCCTTGTATTTGACTGTGCAGAAACTTGTTTATTAACTGCTGCATGAATTTGAGGTGCCTCTGTGGCTTAATCAAGTATTATGTCCAGAGCATATGTAGAAGCTGGGATGCCTGCAACTCAGGTGACAATCCTGGGCCCCCTGCTCAGCAGAGCCAAACAAACAGGGTTTTGGTGCTAGTCACCTGATCCATTTTGGATGCCTGCTGTTCCCAGGCTCTGTTTCTTCCTGCTGACGAGTGAGAGGGCCCTTACACCGTGGATGACTCCAATTATTGACAGTGAGACAGATCTTGAGAGGGACTTGGCTCAGAGCACACCTCCCAGCCCCATTATTATCCCAGTAATAACTACAGATGGGAAACCCTTTCCCACGGCCTCTGCTCAGCTGGTGTGACCGTGTTGCTGTCTGCATGCAGTTTTCATCCTGCATCAGAATGTCAGTGTTGAGACGCCACTGAAATGGTCATTAGGTTTGCTCCAAAACCCTCTCCAACCCATCTGGCAGGCTGTGCCTCTCTTTGCAGTGAAGATGGGCAAGTTGCCTCTCTAAGGACACCATTCCTGCCCACCTGCTTTGAGAGTCTGTGACGGTAGGCTGATGACAGAACAGCAGCTCTTTCATAGGATCCATGGTGCTGGTCAGGGTGCCTACCTTATTCACTGCTCCTCCAACCCCCTTGTGATGGAGAGGGTGTTTTACACCTAAGAAACAATTGGGGGGACATATAATGCTGAGTAGCCAGGTTGTGGCCTCCCTGTCCATGGAGAACTCCACGCTTCACTGGCTAGGGTCCTGAGCAACTTGGTTGCAGCTTTGAGCAAGTGCCCAGATGATCTGCTGAGTTGTCTCCAGATGGAACAGCTCTGAGGGGCTGCGACCCACAGTGAGCACACGGCTCACTGGCGTTTGAACACACTGGGTTTTACTCCAGTTTTGAGTTTTACAAGCTTACTGCATACTATACTACGCCTCTGTAAATTAGAAAACATCAAAGAAACCATATCCCAACACGAAAACCAGCAGTAATTAGTCGTAATAGTAAGTTGTACAGGAATTAGTAGTTTAATCCACTAGTAATCAATAACTAATTCTGCATGGCGATTAATTCCACAAGAAACATGAACATAGGTGGGATCTATTTTTGTGATCTTATTATTCAGAATTAAGATGTGCTCCAGTTTTTGTGACAGTTGTTTTAAAGTTGTTGGCAGAACTGATGGCTTTTCAATTCTGGGGTCTCCTAATCATACCCCCTGGCTTATGATGAACCAGCTTGGTCTTTTCCAAATGATTTTGCTTTTGCATTTGATGCAATGCATGCTGCAAATCGTACTTGACTTTGATGTGTCCTCTGTAAAGTATGCAAATACACAGTTGTCAGAACTTTCCCCTCCTGCTCCACTTTTCTTTAATAAGACTGGTAAGGACAACTGTCCAAATCAGCCAAAAGATGGGAACACACTCTGATGGATCACATTCCTCAATTAAGCTGGTTTTGGATGAGTGCAAGACAAAACCACTGGGACAAATCTCCCAGGATTCAGTCTAGGTCATTCTACATTTTAGATTAGATCATCTAAACACCATTTCCACTGTATCCTCATATCTCCACAAAATTGTACCATTCACTGGCTGTAGAGATTGACATCTCAGATGGGCTGAGAATGAGCAGGCTTTTTATTTATGTAATTCCCATTTTCTGTGTTTGGTCTAACCAGATTATGATAGTATACACACAAAAATTTCCACGTTTTGTGAAGAATCTATTTCTAACATGAAAAATACTGTATTTGGAGAGGTAGGGCTGATATAGCTATAGTGACAAATGGATCAGCCAAAAACAATCTCCTTCCAAAAATAGCTACATGTTTGGATATAATGAGATGACAAATGTGGGCATTAGCTGCATTAAGAATTGACTTTATTATGCAGGGATGGCACTGTGAAGCTTCACAGCTTTACTTCTTTTCTGCCTCTTATTTTGAGGATCCAATTCTTCCTGCTTCTAAGTTGGTCTTTCATATTTTTCATCATCTCCTCTACTTAGAGGAACCCAGTGTACTTTAACAGGAGTCTTTTTTCACCAGTAATACTAGTGATATTGCTTCTTCCCAAAGCCTCAGGTCAACCCAGGAGCTTGCAGCAGAATGAAGACAAAGGATTTTTAGTACAATAAGAAACTGCCTACACATTCCCAAAGGTGAGGCTGGAGCTTGACTGATTTAACTGTCAGAGACCCTGTTTGGTTATCACTTCATTTTGGACACTTCATTTCTGGCTTCCAGTTTATTGTTGTATCTGGCAGGACTGAAGGAGGATTTAGGCAGCACCGTCAACGGTATCACTCCTCTCTGATGGCTGTCTAAGACCAACCTGAATCCCAGACAAGGGATAACATAACTCGAGTTTCATTATGGCAATGTAAGAAACATGCCTTATCAATCTCATTTGCCTTGCAAACTGGCCAGATTTCCAAACCAAAATATTTTTAAGAGAAACCAGAAACCTGGGTCTGCGTTAGGACCTCCTTCAAAAGGTGCCCAATTTAATGCTCAGTTTACTACAACATCTGAATTTGAGCAGGATTGAGACCAACAGCTACTTAGAGATATTGCTGATTTTGTCATGTCTTGTGTCCTCACAGAAACGACAACAAAATGCTTTGAATGTTCTTGTTGTCCTATCTGCTTGGTGTAGTCCTTGGGCCTAAAGAACTCATCAGGAGAGTATTTTTTCCCTTGTAAACATAGACTTCCTAATTCAAAAGGTTGTGAAATCTTTCCAGAGATGTTAGGTTTTGATTGTGTCCCTACACACCCAGCTCCATATTGAAGGGCTTTTTGGGGTCTGAAAATCCACATGCAGATAGTTCTGATATCAGGAGGGGCCTGTTTGGTTTGCGGTAGGTGGCAGCTGTAGATCATGGAGCTGCATGTGTCCAGCTCCTGCCGAGTCACACACCTCATGTGACTTCTCACCACTAGAAGGGGTTTTGGACTGGGAGAAGCCAGGTAGGATCAGCTGAGACTCTCAGCAAGTACCCCCATCAGCGTACTTAACTTCAGACATCTGAACAAGCTGACAGGAGTCATCACCATCCAGCTTCTTTGAGTTCAGCCCAGTCTACTGGGCTGTTGATGTCTGCTGGTATCTGTCAGTTAATTGAAGCTGAGTTTTCCAAAGACAGTGATTGTTCTTCAGACAAATGTTTATGAATCTTTTATCATCTGCCATCATGATAATTCTGTAATTTTTTTGTTGTGTGAGAAGTACTCAGTCATCCCCTCTACTACTGCATCATATTGTTTTAATAACTGAGCTTTATATAAGGTTTTATTTAAATGCATGCCAGTGCCTGCCTTTAGCTGCACATGTCCAAGATATGCACAGTGGCCAGTGGGCCCTGATGATGGTCAGACTGAATGACAGAGCAGCTTCTGCTGCTCTCCTCCACAAAAGAGAGCCCTCCCGAAGCACATCCTCACCACCAGCAGTGGGAAGCATCCCAGGGTAGGAGAAGTCCTGTAGGAAAAGAGCCAAGATTTTCCTTACTTGACAAGTTTGCTCAGATTCCCAGGAACACTGGAGAGAGGGTGCCTGTAATGCTGTGGTCCTCCCTCATGGGGCTTCAGGACCCCAGGCAAGGCAGAGCCAAGGATGCACCAGGGGAAAGGAAGAGAGTTGATGTGCCGTGCCTGTGAGTTTAAAGTTCAGAAGATGTTTTTCCTCCAGCTTTGGGGCATGTCAGCTACTGGCAGAAGCAATGAGCCACTCACATGGCTTCTCCTCTAGGTCCTTACCCTTCTTCATAGCCCTCCTCTGAATGCTCTCTAATAGCTTTATATTTTTCTTTTATTGTGGCAACCAAAACTGCCCCCAGCACTTGACCTGAGGCCGCCCCAGTGCAGAGCAGAGCAGAACAATCCCCTGCCTTGTCTGGCTGGTGATGCTGTGCCTGATGCCCCCAGGACACAGGTGGCTCTCTTGGCTGAAAAGGCACAGTGGGTGCCAAGTGGTGGGACGTCCATGAGCAATGTGCCCTTCATGAAACAAGCATCATGTGCTTGACCTGAAGGACATGCTTGGGCGTCTTCAAAATGCTGTGTGAGTCCTGATGAGGAACACTGAGCACCAGTGTATAGATGGAAGGAAAACTTTCGTTATAAATCTGCTTGTTTTCCTGTTGAGGAGCAAAGTTATAAAAAAAAAAAAAAACTATTAGTCAACACTGTAATTGATGGTTTGATGGTTATCTGCAGCAGCACGGTACCATGAATATCAATTTTATTCAAAAGAACAGATAATGAAAACTTTTCATTTTGTAGTGACTCACGTGTAATACACTGCGTTTCCTTTAATAGGAAATGATGTGCGTACAAAATCCATAGCTGCTATGATTAGTTGTTGCTGATCTTTAAGGATAAGAAGCAAAGTGGGGGGAAAAAATTTAAAACTGTGTCAATTAATCAACAAGACAGTTACTCAGATACCAGAAGTAATGAGTCTCTGAATAAAAATGACTATAATGAATCACTTCCTTGAAGTATAATTCAGCTGTGTTTAGAACTGAGTAAGTACAGCTTTGCGGTCCTAAAAGTGTGCATTTCATGAAGGCAAGTGAAATTTCTTAAAGTCATTAAAAATTAGTTTGATCTCTGTAACATAATTGGTACTACATGTATTCCAGTGAAGGACAATGGAATTCAGAGCTTTCAGTACCCTATGTGCAAAAAATAATGTAGTCCCTGAAGACGCATAAAATCTACTTGGCATGTGAAGCCAGTGCACTGTGATGGCACTGGAGATATATTGTAAATTTGCAGGAGCACACATTAGGTGGGAAGCAGGTTATACAGTCAAGCACTTAATGTATTCTGCAAATCTGTTTTCCTTACTATTCAGTCTTCTGCAACTCCTCCCTAACTGTTGATCGAAACTTCACCACAGAGAAAGCAGGGCATGATTTCACAGACTCAGTGTTAGCACAGAGGATACATAGAAGATGTTTTAGAAGTTGCTTAGACTGCCGTTCAGAAAGACCAGACTTGTCTTGCTCTCAGTGCTTATTTTTATTGTCAGTTATGAAAGATAAAAATCAACATAATTTTAGCAGAAAAACTTCAACTTAAAGAAGTTACTGTGCATTATTACAGGGAGTTGCACATTACTGCCAATAAATCTATGATTTTTGTTATTGCTTGTCTTGATTTGAAAGACAGGTGTCTGCTAAGAAAGGCAGGAGCCTCCCTTGGAATGGAAGATGCAACCCCCTTCCCTCTGAATTATTGTAATTTTGAAATTAAGGGACTTTCAGGCAAAGGTATGGGGAATAGCAATAACAGTTCTTTACTTATATCTATCTATCTATCTATAGATAGATATATAAATATATAACAAAGCAATAGTACAGACACACTGGTTTAAGCTGACAGAGTCAGGGTACGACCTGACACCCTGCTGAGCAGGGTGGTGGTAGCAGTCCAGTTAGATGATAGCTGCAGCTNGCCACAAGAATCAAAGTCCATGCCCTGGCCCTGCTCAGGACATCCC
>VYZQ01009597.1:0-17513 GCA_013400655.1 Mystacornis crossleyi
GATGCTTAAATTCAGAGCCTTTTTAGAGGGCCTTTACATTGATTTCCTAGGAAGAAAAAAAAAAAGGCAAAAAAAAAAAGGCAAAACTAATTTGTGATTAGAAGGCACAAAGAAGTTCACTCAGATGGAAGCATTCCTGAAAAGCGAGGGGAAAACTACCCGAGCAATTCATTCAGCTGCCCTAGTGGGTAAACAGCAAACTTGAGCACCGTCCACAAACCCTGATGATGATGATGATTATTATTATTATTAACAGCTTAACCAAAAGCTTATGTGTTTTGTACTTTTCTTTATACTCCTGGAATCCGATGAACTAAAAAAACGGGTTTGACACCAAAGCAAGGAAAAGGGTCCCTCTGCAGCAACCCAAGGCTAAACATTCCTCCGCCCCCTGCGGCCTGCGGAGCTGCCTCAGCTCAGGAATATTTTTTGCCTTTAAAAAAAGTCCGGAAGGTATTTAATTGGGTCTTTCCTTACAGACCGTTGGAAGGAGCAGTCTGGGGAGCTGTGGACTCGCAGCAGTAATTGTGGAAGGACTGGTGGCCGGGATAAAGGACGCTTATTCAGCTGCTCCGCTTGGCACTGCCGTTCCCAACACCGCCTCTGGAGGCTACAGGTGGGCGCCTGACTCGGGAAGGGGAAAGGCCCACAGGAGAAGAGCTGCCTCTGGTAGTTTCCCAGCCATAAAAATTCCCGCTGCTCCTAGCTGAGGTCACGAGAGGTTTCCCTTCATGCTTTGTTTAGGGTAAGGAATAATCCAGATCCACATCAGCAGGGATGATGGGCAGGGTGCTCCGAAGGATTTGTCTCTTCACGTCTAAAATTTCCCAAGCCTCAAGCTGCGCGTGGGGGGAACCCAAAACTAAACTCTGCTGAAGGGTTAACTTTAATTTAGAATATGCACTTACACCCCAACCTTCATATCCTGGAAATCTGCATTTGGAGTCCCACAGCCCTTTTATTCACGTTTTTTTCTGTCTTTCTCAAACACCGAGCTCCTCCCCAAGGCAAGCAGAAGGGGGAAGACAATACACCACACGTGGCTCAGTGCTGAGCATAAATGGGGCTGTGTGGTCATAAACACCGTTCACAATTCCCATCAGGGAACGCCAGAGCAGGGGTGAGCGCACACGGCCGTATCCGCTCCGTGTCTGCACACGCAGGTTACAAGCTCCAGTTCAGTTACTCGTGTGCAAGTTTTTCTTCTGTTCCCTGCTCTGCTGCAGCTCCCAAAATCCCTGACTGCACCTGACTTGTAACTACACTTGGTGGGAGCTGCTTTTTGTTCATCTCGGAGCATTTTTCTCAGTGCTGTTTTGGCATCTCCCCCTGAACGGGATAAAACGTGTTCCGTGTAGAATGCCACAGTGCATTTCTGCCTGTCTTTAATTCTGTTTTCCGTGACCACCCGGCAGATTGCTTTCTGGTGGTGTCTGAACACTCCTAAAGTTAAATTTCTGTAGGGAGACGCCCAAGAGACCGCAAAAGTTGTTCTTCTAAACGAGATTCCGGAAAGATTTTCTTCCAGTGCTCTCTTTTATTTAGAGTAACTTCAGTTTGGTGTTTGTTTTTTGTTTTGAGGAGCGTGGATTTTTTTTTCCCCTCATTTTCAACTCGGAGAGGAATTTTCTCCCACGTAACAGCACCCAAGTCAGGCTCAGTACCTTGCCACTGGAGGTAAGTGTCACGTAGCCCTTTTGTGGATTGACTAAGCTGCCGACAGAGCCAGTCAGCATGTTCAGCTTTTAAAGGCCTTCCACGGTGCTCTCTGCATCCAGCCCCAAGATCGGAAGGCACAAAGGGATCCAGCAAATCCTGTGCATATTAAGGTCTTTTTGCCATTTCCTGCCAGACACTACAGTTTACTTTAAGTCGATCTTTTTGGGGTGGTCTCGTGGTGGGAAGTTTGATGACAGCCCCGAGGTGCGCACAAGACGGGGAAGGAGAGCAGCAGAATTCCAGAAATATTGTCACCCCCGCCTAAGGACCTCAATTAAGAAACCTTTCCCTTTTTTAACCATTACAGGTGAGATGGAGCAGCTGCACAGACAAATCACTGGAACCCAAGGAATTAATCAGAAGGTGAAGTTACACCACACTGTCACCGTAACAAGCACCCGAGCCTTGATTACAGCCTGCCATCAAGAGAACCACACAATCTGGACCAAAAAAAAATATTACAAGAGGCTTAGCATTTAATGCTCTAAAGCACTAAATCCACAGCAAATCCTCCTGAATCTAAATATGCCTAAGATATATTTTAACTTACTTTTTTCAAGTTTTCACAAATGCCATCCTATGCTCCCGAAAACCTAAGCTCCACTGTTACTTTTGCTTTCTCAGGAGTCTGCAAATCAGGTTACATCCCGTGCCTCGAGTGCCCTTTTGGCACCCCAGCAGCTCTTTCCAATAAACTGTAAGCAAGTAAGCACTTATTTGGATTTATCTCCCCTTTTAAACCCAAGTAACCCAGAAGTGTCCTGCAGATTACAGCTGACTGAAGCAGAACTTGTTGGGGGTGGCTGAAGAAAGTTTGCTTGGGAAATTATGCACATTACTGATGCATAATTTTATCACTTAAAACCCCAGGGAAAGTTTTAATAAGAAAAAAGAAACACACTCCCCCATTTGTGCACGTTGCCTCGAACAAAAAAGCCAGTGGCTGCTGTGATTTACCTAACTGTAAGTTTTAATTCTTGGTGGTTTCGATTTAAATTAAGTAGAGACTTAACCAGTGTGGAAATTAATTAATTTTTCTCCACTGGTGCCTTTTTATTCTCCTAACAGAGTCCACACACACACACACCTTGGGATCACTTTCTGGCTTATTTCTCCTAGGACCGGTGTGAAAGCTAAACTTGGTCGAAAGCCTGCCTGATTTCTCGCAAAACCAAGGTTGCTAACGGAAAACAGCAACATAATCCCAGTTTATCCCGTGCACTGGAAGCTTTATCAACACCTTCGGGTGGAAAGAAAACAGCCATAACGTCACTTACTTCCACAAGAGAATTCCCACTGCCAATGTGCTGGAGCTCCTACAGATTGCGGCTGGGAAGAGGAGAGCCCCCCACACCAAAAACACCCGGAGCAGCCGTCCCTTAACAAACGCCGGAGCAGGCTACATCCCTGGAAGCGGCGCTGCTACCGGGGACAGGGACAAACACCCTTTAGAAAACGAAAACAAGCTCTATCAGTAAAAGTGCACTTCTGCAGATAACTGCTCCTGCAGCTGGGACTTCTGCTGGCACAGCTCTGTCAGTCACGGGTCACGCTCCGTCACCGCGCGCGCAGACAGAGCTGTGCCAGCAGAAGTTCGCCGTGCAGACCTGGTGGGAAACTCCGCACGCCACTGACACGGATCTGCAAAGTTTTGCCTGTTCCGTGCTGCAGCCGAGGTGAGTTTTTCCAGCAGTCTGATGACGGGGACTCTCACCCCGACACGTTAGGATCTGGCCTTCCAAGGATAGGAGAAAACTAAACTTTGCACAGGAACGCCTATGGGCCGTTTACACCGAGTTTTATCCTTCGATTAAATACACAAACTAAATGAGAAAGAGCCACTGTAGGAAGAAAAGATAAAAAGGAATAAATTAAATTGTGCTGTGCTTCAGCACTCGGAGCAGCCCCCCCTTTTAATAGTAAGGAGGCAACAAAACTGAAAGTGTTTAACGGGATTTGTTTAGCAGACAGCAGAGCGCTGCAGAATTCCCACTGTTCCGTGTAACTCGCAAGGCAAGCTGCAGCGGGGCTTTTGGCATCCTCGGTCACCTCTGGAAGAGATTTAACGCCCGGCTTGGAGCTCAAACACAAGTTCTGTTTGGGGGAACCGACCCGATCCCGCAGCTTGGTGATGTGGATCATTACTCCGGAGCACAGAGCAGGGAGGTGTCAGCAGCGCACGCTGTCCATCTGCTCCGGAGCAAAATTCTAAAATCAGGCTGGAAACGCCACGCTCAGTGGGGAGGGACGCCCGGAGGGAGCGGGGCTCCGTCCAGGACACAGGGCCGGGCTGCGGCGCTCGCAGGCGCTGCAGAGCAAACCTCGGTGTCCCGCCAGCCTGGATCTGCTGGGAGGCACCGCCAGCACGTGGCCGTGCCCACGGCCGCTGCCTTCCGGGACAGGGACGGTTGGCAGGAGCAATTTCCCTATTTTTTCACACAGGGGGGACGCGGCAATAAAAGTCACCGGCAGTGGCGTCTTTGTAAAGGCTGCGCTCCGCCTTCACGAGAGCTCTCGGGCCCTCCAAACTGGGATACAGCTTCTAGGAATTCCCTGGGTTGTGTCACGTTCCTGTTAGGAATAAGGTGCTATTTTTTTCTTTTTAAAAATAAACACATTACCATCGCTTTCGTTCTCAGCCAGGTCTACACACCACGAACGACTTCTGGGTGGGTGTTTGCCCCTCTAGGTTAGTTTTGGGTTGTGGGGGAACATCAAAGAGAGGGGAGGGCACCGCTACGGATTTAATTGTAAAAAATTCTCTGCTTAACCAAGGCCACCTAAAATCCTTATCAGCACGGCAGCTCAGGAGAAGTTGTACCT
Organism: Mystacornis crossleyi; assembly: GCA_013400655.1. Taxonomy (NCBI): domain Eukaryota; kingdom Metazoa; phylum Chordata; class Aves; order Passeriformes; family Timaliidae; genus Mystacornis; species Mystacornis crossleyi. The sequence continues at coordinate 4,543 of VYZQ01009597.1, forward strand.
CCCCAAAACAAATACTCGGCCTATTCAAAGTTTCCAAAATGGCCCGATAAAAGCCACTGGTCGAAAGATTTTCAGAAGGTCAGATAAAACGTGGTGTGGCTGGGAGCAACAGAGCCCTCCATCACACTTACCAGGAGCACTTCGGTTGAAAAAGCCAGCCCCAGACTGTAACAAAAACTCAAGAGTTTAGGTGTGTGCTTTCATTTGCAAGCACCACTGCCTGGGCTGGCAGCCCAGGTTTTATTGCAGGTGACGCTCCTGTCATCTTCCTCCTACGGAACTGCTGCGGACCACTGGGAAACCACTGGGAAAAGGCGGAGACCAGTGTCTCCCCAAAACATCCTAACCCCAAAAGTACCCTCGCCCCAAACACACCCTCACCGACGTGCTGGGGGTCACCCACAGCGCCAGGCCAAGGTCCCATCACGGCACCTGAAGGGGACCGGGGACAAGCGTTCGCCCCGTGGCCAGGATTCGCCCCACGGCCGAGTATCACCCTGCAGCCACGGTTCACCTCATGGCTGCGATTAGTCCCGCGGCTGAGGTTCACCTCAAGCCCGGGATTTGCCCCACGACCGGGATTTACCCCACAAGCAGGATTCACCCCACGGCCGGGGAGCACCCTATGGCCAGGATCTGCCCCAGGACAGGGGTTCGTCTTACGGCTGGGATTTGTCCCGCGGCTGAGGCTCGCCTCACGACCGGGGTTGACTTCAGGGCCCGGGTTCACCCCACGACACGCATCTGCCCCACGGCCACGGTTCACGCCACGGCCGGGATTCGTGCCACGGCCGGGATCCGTCCCACGGCCGATCTTCCCCCCGTGCCCGGAACCGGCCCCATGAGCCCGACTCGCCCCACGGCCGCCACCCGCGGCTCCGAGGCGAGCGCGGCATCCGCTCGGGCACCTCCGGCCGCAGCAGCGCCGCCGCGGCCTCCGGGGCTGCNGGGCCGTGTCAGCGCTCACGGACGGGCCCCGGCAGCGCTGGCAGAGGCCCGAAAGCCGCCACTCCCCTCCCTCCCCTTCCCCCGGTTTTACCCCTCCTTTTCCCCCCTGGTTTTACCCCCTGGTTTTGCAGCCGAGGACGCGGCTGTCGTCGAGCTGCGGTGGGAGAAGGAGGAGTCCACCTGGGAATCCGGGGTGCCCCGCGTTCAGCGAGGATTTGAGTGTGCGGGCATCTCGTCGGTGTCAGACGCCATTGTTTGTCCTCCTCTAGGTAATGGGGTTTTTTTTCGGCGCCCGAGTGTCAGTGGCGCGGATCCTTGTGGGCAGCTGGAGCAGGGCAGCGCAGGTAAATGTGGCTGTGGTGCTGAAGCCCATCGCCTGCCGGACACACCAGCATCCCTTTGGCGGCCGACTCGGACGAACGTGAGGGAAAGTTGGATTGAAGAATAAAATACGAGCAGTATCCAGGAGCGGGGTCGGATGTGGGTCTGTGCGTGTCCAGGTGGGAATACGGTGCTGGGAAAAAAAAAACCAACAAAGCACCAGGGAGGTGTAGGGAGTGTCTGAGGAAGCGACAAAGTGGCTGAGGGGGAGGGGGCACAGGGAGGGACAAGACATCAGGCCCTCGGGCTTTTTACTGAAATTTGCTTTCTACTGCGGCTGCCCGAGCTCGTGCTCGACCCAAAAAGTTCACTGATGCCCAGAGAGCGGGAAGTGCCTCACGGTAGGAAATGGGCTTTGGAGCTAGTGAGGGATTGGGAATGGGTGCGCATTAACTGTGAGCCCGTGTTTCTCCCGAAGTCCGTGGTCGGCAGTAGAGACCTTGTGCCTGAGAAGCCAGGGGCTCACAGAGGACTGCGAGAAGATGGTGAAGGACGCGGCTTGTCTGGCCACGGGTGCCCGCTGAACCGTCTCCTCTCACATCCACCGCTACTACAGGAGTCACGCGTGCCGAGTGCCCATCTAAAATAGTTTTATTTCCCCGCCTTCAGTTTTAAACGAATGTTTGTCACTCCTCAGCTGAGGATTTTTAACCGAGGAGGGTTCCTTTTCCGCCCATGGGCCTCACACCTCCCCATCCCCATTTCCCAGGACGCTGAGCCAAGAGTTGGATTGGATGAACGGAGTTTTGTCACAACTTGTTTTACGCAGCCACCCGTGTGATTTAAAAATTCTTGGACGCGAATTCCCCGTGGGGGAATTTTACGTAGCCACATACGCTTGATTTTAAAACTCTTGGACGTGATTTGATTGTGGAAGTTTACATAGCCACATAATCCCTAATTTAAAAATTCTTGGACGTGCACCGGTTGGGGAAGACTGCGGGATTGGAATGTTTTTAGTCAAAAGCACGTCAGCGTGGAATAAAAGCCCCCTGTAACCAATAAAGTGTGCGGTGTGAATCTGAACAGCTCGGGAGCCGGTTGAACAAAGTCTTTGTAAGTGGATGCTGCTCCAGGAGAGTGGGTTAGGCGGCTCTTTTCCCGCCTAACACACACGCGAGGGAACAGGGGTGAGACGGCAGGCAGAAAATGTCTTTTTGGAATCTCATGCGGCTCACAGCAGACAATACTAAGCGTTAAACGGGCAGTGTTCTCCCAAACAGACGTGGCTGAACCGGTGTAAACGCCCCCGTGTCTGAGGGCCGCGGCTCCGGCTGCTCTCAGCCCTCAGGGGTCGCCGCCATGTTGGTTCGGGGAAGGGGGACCAGTTTGGCTCGTAGTGCTAACGAGACAACCCCGGGCTTGCCCTGAGGGCCTTCTCAGGCCGGTGAAGAAGCGAGCTGGAGGCTTTTAACCAGCCTCCGGCAATGGGTCCCCTCTCCCCGGGCAGCGGGCACACGCCGGGATCGGGGACCCGCGCACCCGCGGAACGGTGGGCCCGGGCACGGCGGGCGGGGGGACGGCGGTAGGGGGAACACCGCTGTGGCGCCGGGGCCCGCGGGTCGCCGGAACGCTTCTCCTCGGCCGCGGGGAGCCAGTTCCGCGGGGAACGGTTCCGAGGGTGCACCAGGGCGGCCAGGCAAGATGGCGGCACCCAGCGCCCGCTGCCTGTGGCGAGGTGACGGGGCCGCGCTGAGGGACACACGGGCGCTGCGCCCGCCGCCGCCTCTCCGCCTCCACCCGCCGCTCTTGCGCGGCCCTGAGGCGCAGCAGGGGGGAAGGGGGATCCTGCCCGGGCGGGTCGGGGGTGCAGGCGGCCGCGGCGCTTGTCTGAGGCGATGTTTGCTCTTCCCCCGCAGCGCTGGCCCCGCGGTGCGGGCGGGTCCTTCCCGGGCTGGAGCAGCGCCTCGCCGTCCCCGCCGTGGTGAGCCCCGCGACCGCCCGGCCCTACGCGGCGGCAGCCAAGTGAGTGCGGGTCCGGCATCCCAGGAGGCTGCCTCGGCCGTGGGAGTGGTGTTGGGGGGTTGTGTGTGGAGGGTTTGGCGTCCACAGTGCTGGTCCGGCAGCCGACCGAGTCTCGGGGCATCCCACATACTCCCGGAGAACAGCCTGGACTCGCAGGGGGCGTTTTCTGTGATAATGTCAGAGGGAAAGATTGATGCGGTGGTTTTGAGCTGTGCTTTCGCGGGGTACAGCAGGGTTACATGTCAGCGTGAAAGCTGGTGAGCTCCTGGAATCGGTCTGAAACCCTTCCTGTCCTTCAGCTGGCTTTTTACTGCTTAATTTGTCATCCCTATAATAATACAGCACGGCTGGGAGAAGCAAAAGCGACCTCTGTATACAGGAGAATGAAATGTTCTGAAGTGCTGCAGACTCTTTTACCCTGCTTATAGGCAGGGTATGGCATATCCAGTTATTACTTTAACATTGCTTTCCTGGGCTGGAGACCCTCTGAAAATAGGGAGGAGGATGAGGATTGGGACCGGTGTTTAACTGCGTGCAAAATGCCACAGGAAAGGGGAGAGAACCCTCTGTTTGTAAGGTCAGACTGCCATGAGCCACTGTAATAAGGTACGCCAAGCTCTTCAGCTGGTGACCTCACAACGTGTTCGGCTTTTTCGGTCTCAGAACTGCCAAAAAAGATGCCAAGAGGACCAGGCAGGAGAAAGTCAAGGACAAACCCCCTCCTCCTCGGCGGCCGCTGATGGCCAAGCCCGTGGACGACGTGTACCTGACGTGGCTCTACAGGAGGCCCTCCTACGAGCTGGAGCAGGCCGTGGGCATGCTGAAGAAATTCCAGGAGCTGGACTTCACCTACCCCAAGCAGTTCGTGTACATCAACGTGTTCCTGGATATGGCGCTGCAGAGGAAGGTGGGTTGGAAGGGGCTGTGGGAATTCTGGCGCTTCTTAAGGCTTTGGGTCTTTTCAGGCTTGGTGATTGTCACGGGGTGAATTGTGAAGGCGGGCTGCAGTTTCTCACCTCGTTTGTGGTTTGTTTGGGGTTTTTTTTGTTTCATATTTAGGGGAGCAACTCCCTGTGATTACGTAATTTACCCTCAAGTCATGATTTCTTTCTCTTTGTTTTTATTTTTTTTTTAAATTCACTTGCCAGAAAAAAGTGGATCCTTTTTCCAGCAGCGTCGCTCTTCCCCATCGCTTTACGGATGACGTGAACAAGGTTTTGGTGTTCACAGAGGTGGGTGAGCCAGGATTCCTTCATTTTCATGGGGTTTTTGTGTCCAGCAAACTCTTGCGGCTGTCCTTTGCCAATTAATCATTTTATCTGGGTGAGATGATCCCAGAGAGCTGCCACGGGTTTATTTGATTACCCTTTGGACTTAATTGTTTCAAATCCTCTCCCTGAGCTCAGCTGACAGCAGACCAACAGCCTGCTAGGTAGTACAGCTTTCTTTTTTCTCTCACCAGAACGAGCAAGAAGCTGAAGTAGCTCGAGAGCATGGAGCTGCCATCGTGGGAGGAGTTGAATTGATCAAATGGGTATTTATTTTTTAAATATAATGATATAAATATCCTAATTTAGACAGTACTGGGGCCTGGGGAGGGGAAGAAGCCTGATGCCCGGTGAGCTCTGGGTGGGGGGCAGCAGCCAGTATGAAGAGTCAGAGATGGCTTTCTGTGCTTCATGGGTCAACTTAAATCAAATCTGTTGAACTGTTTGTTGCAGATCTTGGAGGATGAAATCCAAGCTGACTTCTACGTGGCTGTCCCTGCCATAATACCCAAGTTAATTCCCCTGAGGAGCAAACTGAAACGGAAGTACCCGAGCACCCGGAAAAGTAGGAAGCAGTTCTTTGTTACAACTCCCAGCTCCTGAAGGAGATGGAGCCCTAGGGGGGGGCCAGTGAAATGTTTTCTGCTGGGGATGTGCAGTTACATCCAGTACGGGACTGTAGGTGACTGCACAGCTTGTGTTGCCTTAGGTAAAGGTAACCTCAGGAATCCGTTTTTTCCTGCAACAGGCGAATCTGGGCTTGGAATCCAGATAAATCTGCCTGCTAGCTGCCCTTATCCTTATTAATCCTAAGGAATGGGGAGGGAGGGAACACGGAAGCCATCGTTGTAATCTCAGTGAGGACACCATTGTCTTGTTTGTGAAACTGCATTTTGGAGTGGGGTTCGCTCGCCTTAATTAACAGATTGAATTATCTCTTTAGCATTACCACTCCTATCTGTGCTAATAAGCATTACTCGGACAACTTTTTTGCCTTTTTTTTTTTTTTAATAGATTCCCTGGGCAGTGACATCCCCAAAATGCTGCAGTTCTTCAGAGAATGTCACGAGTACACAGTAGAAGATGAGAATATAATCAAGACGAGAATAGCCAGAGTAAGTTGTGTAGAGAGCTCTTAAATTTTCTATCCTGAGCAGAACTGAAGTTAGTATTTAAAGAGGAGGGAAAAAAACACGTTTTCAATCTGTTTCCCAGGATTTTTTAACCATTCCCTTTAACCGAGCTGTGAAGGAAATGGAACTCTTTGTTGTGTGGCATCTTCAGCTGGTTTTAAACTTTAAAAAAAATTTTTGTAAGTAAATAAACTACGGGTTTGTAAGTCCGTGGTCGATATGCACAGGAGGGTGAAGTAAGTCTGTGCTTTAACCAAATAATTAAAAACTTCTAATTTTGATAACTGTAGTTCTTGACTGGAGCAGAAAGAAGAACTGTTTGTGTTACACCTGAAATATAACGTTAATTTTGGCTTATTTATTTATTTTCTCTGCCCCAAACTGTGATATTTTGTTTTCCTTCTGGTTTGTCTCTCTGTAATCCTGCCTGAGGATTAGTTTTCCTCTAACTGATGGCGGCACAGGAAGGAAGGGTAGGAAATGCCTGAAGCTTTGCCTGGCAGTGTTGGAGACAAATCAATATATTAATTCTGATTAGCCGCTCTGAGCTGCGCATGGGAATTCCAAGGGCTTCCTTGTCTGTTGGATTCCCAGCTTCAGAGAACTTGGTAGCTTGAGGAGACAAAAGGTACCTGCTTGGAAAACGGAGCTGTGAACCCATTTCTCATTCCCTGTTGTGCATTTGACTGAAACAGAAATATCTGTGATTTTGTGAATCGGCGGAATTCTGGATCTTGCTGTTGAAGGAGTGCAACTTACGTTAAAAATACCAAGGATGAAAATAACTTCCCTGAGCCTTTTAACAGCACCTTGTGCTGCTCTGGAGAGAAGTGTTTAAAATTCAAGCAGCAAAACAGGTGTGCATGCACAAGAATTTACTGTGGAAAGCTGGGATATTCCTTTGGACGTGGGGGCTATTGTGAAGTGCTTGGAAATTCTCTGAGCATTACCTGCCTTCATTATGGAGCTGATGGGTTGATTCTTCTGATTGATTTCATTCTGTTCAAGTTCTTAATGCCTTCATTTTCAGGTGTTGATGTTTTTGGAGTCGCTCCGTTTTGTGGTCTTTGACAGCTGCTTCCTGAAGCTTCTTTCCCCAAATCCTTCATTTTAATAAGGTTTTTGCCAAACCACTCGTGTATATAGTGATTTTTGAAAGACTCTTCACCCACTGAAGGCTACGTGTTGTTACAGAGCCCTGGGAATTTCGTGTCCTGAGTAGAAACAGGGAGAACAGTGAGCATATCACCGTGCCTAAAATACTTCTTTTATCTGAGTCGTGTGGATAAGGCTGTCAGTGGGATTTGTGACTCTTTCACAGGGAACGCGGACAAAGGAGATCTATCCAAATGCAGAATAAATGTAAACACCAGTGCTTTTAGATTTATTAATCTGGGCTCCCGGCATCACCGTAACTAACTTGGCATTATCCCTTTGCAGCTGGATATGCCTACTGAGCACATAATTGCCAATCTAAAAACAATTATCCACGATATCTGCACCTTCAAGCCATCAAATTACGGTAAGGAGTCGCCGTTCTAACGTGGTCGTTCAGGGTACAGCGAAGACAAGTGGGAAATGGGTGTTCTTCACTGGATTGTCATTAAATTACCTCTCTGTTCCCAAGGTATCGCTAAAATTTCTGCTCCTCCAAGGGAAAAGCTGGGGGTTTTTTTTTGTTTTGTTTTTTTAATTCCTTAGCAGAAGGAGTTAAAAAGGAATAATGAAGTCAACTTGAAGCAAAGGGCATCTGCTTAGCTGGAGAGGGAGTGGTGATTCATGAAATAATTTTAGCAAAGGAGCTTTGTGTAAGCTAAAAACCCATTTTTTTATGTTAATACTCGCTTCACGTCTGCCAGAAGAATCATCTTGCATCTGTCCCAGCGATGCTGTTCATGGTAGCTGCAGAGACCAGCCCCTAAAATCCAAGTACACGTGCCTTGAGAAGCCCAAATAAAAACTGGAAGAGGTTGCTTGAGCTGAAATACAATAAGTAGACGCAGAAAGGAGTGGTATTCTTTTTCTTAATGAGTTTAAATGCAAATGACATCAGCCCAGTTTAGTAAGGATTAGCTTTCCTGACCTTAAGTAGTTTTTTTGCTGATTTGGAGTGTCAAGCTTGCTTGACATTTGCTGGGACCGGGCAGCCTGGAGGCATGGAAAGGGCTGGAGTGAGCAGTTTGGCCGTGCCCTTTGTTTCCTAGATCCCATTGTGCAGAGGTTGGTTATCAGATCCGCCACCAGTGAGGGTTTGCTGCTGAACCTTGATGGAATCCTACCTCGGGTGCAAACAGTAGAAGAAAAAGAAGGAAAACCTGCAGAGGATGAGGATCAACAAAACCCCGTGCAAGAATCCGTTAGTACCTGATGTCTTTTCCTTGTAGATCTCGTGGTCGAGCTCGGGAAGCAAACAGTGTCAGTCAAATCATGCCCTGTGAGAACAAAAAATAAATGGAACTTGTGGATTTCCTGTATAAATTCAGTGTACCGTTGTCACAAACAGGAGCTTGTTGTCAGAACCAAGCAAATGTTTTTTTTAAGGAAGAATCGGACGCGGTTTTTGGGGGGAGTGAACATACACCCTGCTCTCTTTTCCTCACCTAGTTGTATGGAATATAAACTAGAGACCCGGCTCCCTCTCCCGCTGTTTTTTGCCTTCTTTCCAGGAGATGGCGCTGCTGCCCTTCCCTCCTGTTCAGGTGTTGGAATTTCTCCTCGGGTGTTGTTTTTTTTTCGGGCTCCGTTGCTAAACACACGTTCATAAAGCTGCACCCCGAAATGTACGATGGTCCCAGAAAGGACTGGCTGTTTACAACAGGGATGAGCCGGTCCAAATCTGGAAAGGTTTGTGGCTTTAACTCATTCCTATTATTGGAGGTAGGCCTCGTTTTTTCCCAGAGGTTACTCGGGTCCGTCTGCGTGGAAATGCTTTTAGCTCCCATCGGAAGCATTTGGCCGCTGTCAGTCAGGGTGACTAATTCCTGTCAGGCCACGCTGATTTTTTTTTTTTTTTTTGATTGGGGTGCTTTGCTCAGAGTTTGATCGAAAAATTCTCCTCAGGGGTGTAAAGGAAGGCTTCACACTGACTTAATAGACTTTGCAGGTTGTAAGTGAAAAAAGCAACGCCAGTGCGCTTGAATATCTGTATGATTAAGGAGTTCCACGTAGAAGGAATATTATGGGGTATTCCAGTGGGTGTGTGCTGTTTGTGACCCAGAAGGAGCAACTTGAAGGTAAGTTACGTGTTGGTGTAGGAAAGCCAAGCCTGCGGCGTCATCTGCCAGAAAACTTTGCTTTTTCTCTGCTCTCTTGGTTTACTTCCAAGACTTCGCTATCCATTTTGGAAAAAGGTAGGCCCGCCCTCTTTGATGGGTGGATTTAAAAAAAAAAAAGTGATGCTTAAGCATAAATGTGCAGGTGAGCTTAACTCGGAAGCTCTCAGACCGCTGAGTGCGCTCTCGGAGAACAAAAGCCTAGAATAACAAACGTTCCTGCAGGAATCCGTACTTGGAAAATTTGAGTACCGTGGGGACACAGTAAATCCGGACCTCTGGAGGTCAGGGGAGGCGGAGAAGGAGCTCATGGGCTCAGCAAGTTTTCAGGTGTAGTTTTGAACTTGTGTCACTGTGCTGCTGATGGCTAAAGGAATCGTGCCCCTGGCCTGTGCCGTGCTGAAGCAGTGTCGTACAAGCTGTCGAGTGCACTGTGACTTCTTTTCATCCTGGAATCCTTGCTTGGCATAGGGGGAGAGATGAAAGGGAGGAAGACAACATGAGATTATTCCTCTTTAATAAGCTTAGTCCCCAAACGTGCGGAGTGGGACTTGTACGTGTGGTTCTTGGGCCGGCGTGCCTTAGAAATCACTTTAATTGTCACACTAAGCGTGACTGAAATGGCATTGCTGGCTTCTGGAAATCACTGTGGAGGAGAGGGAGTGCTGCAGCACCTTTAGTAAAGCAGATGATGTATGATGGCTTTTAGATTTGTTTTTTCTGAACCTGCCGTTAGTTTAACTAAGGAGAAGAGCCGGGTTTCACGGTTAGCGCGCACAGAAACATTTGCCCAAACAAGGCAGAAGTTGTCCCAGGAGCCTGTGTGCAGCTGTGGGGAATGCAGGGTTTAGGCTGACACTCAGCCTCAACCGGGACTTGTAGGGGAATTCGTGGCACTCCAAAAAACCTGGAATCCGTGTGGGTCAACCTGAGTTCACGAGGCTTTTGCCGTGAGTTCTGCCACGGTTAGAGGAGCAGGGCAGGGATGTTACAAAGGCCACCAGGGGTGACAGGTTTTTAGTGCTGAGATGGGTGTTCTGAAAGATTCGATACGATCACATCCACGTTCTGCAGTACCCCTGGTCTTGGCAGCCTCCAAACTCTGGGAGAGGCTAATGCCATAGCCGAAAATCTGTGTGGGACAACTTGGGGTGACTGAAATAGGACAGAGGGGGGGGAAAAAGCTCGTAAGGCTGACTAAAAACGCCGTTAGGGATAAAGCTAATTCTTTTCCCAGCAGTTATTTCTGTCAGTGCCTCAGCTTGCAGGCGTCATCCCACCAGGATGTGAAGGGAGACTTGTCAGCGTGTCACCTCCAAGANAAGCAGTTATTTCGGTCAGTGCCTCAGCTTGCAGGCTTCATCCCACCAGGACATGAAGCTTCATCCCACCAGGACGTGAAGGGAGGCTTGTCAGCGTGTCACCTCCAAGACTGCTTGGAAAACAAGAGGAAAGTGCCAGTCTTCCCAAATTGCCAGGTACTGGGAGATGCTGGGTTCAGTTCCCATATTACTGCAGCGGTGACACTGCAATGCCGTATTGTCTTCATGGAGTAATCTCGTCGATTTAAAAAAATGCTTGTTAAAAAAATCATAACCCATGTAAAACCTGGAAAAATATTTAACTGTCAGGCGTTCTGGAAGTGGGGAATTCACGTAAGAGTCCGTGCACTCGGCAGAGGTGGATCCTTCTCAGAACCACGCTTCTCCATCTATTCCGTGGAAGTCTGTGCCAACACGTGCCCAGCTTTCCCGGAACGCAAGTTGTGTCTGGCTCCAGTCTCTTCAGGCAGGGATTTGCCAAGTGGAGGAGCAGATCCTTTACCCCAGCTTGCAGAAAACTGACCTCTGCCTAGAGGCTGGAGAAAAGGGAGGCTAAAAATGGTTTATTTCTACAACCCCAGCGACTTTTTGTGCGGGTATTTCCGAGATCCGTGGCAGCAGCTGACAGCTGGGTCATGGCTTTGCAAGTTGCACCCTTCAAGCTTTCGGCCTTAGAACCATCTCGTATTTCTCTAGAGAGAGCCTGAAGCTTATTTTGTAATTTTATTTGCTGCTAACTTGTAAATGGACTCAAAACGGAAATGCAGCTTTTGTGTTAAATAGGGTGCGAAGGACAAAACTCTGCTAAACTTGGAATTTTGGAAAAGGCAAAGTCTTTTCCACCAAGTGCAAAGCTTGAGAAATGTTTTAAATGAATTTTTTCCAGAGGGAAAGGATCTTCCTTCATGGCTAAATCTGCAAAATGATGTAAATTATGGATCTTGAGTTCTTCTGACTTTTAGCAACGTCTTTGGAGCAGCGTTCTCAGAACAGCAGGAAGGAAGGTAGGAGAAATAGGGGGGAGGAGGAGGAGGAGGAGGCTGTAGCTGGACTGGGAAAGCAAGCTGTAAAAGCCCAAAGAACAGCAGCAGGAAGATGAACAGCACAAATGATTACAAGATGGACTTTACACGTTTATATCAAGTTACTGAACCCGCTGTGTGCTCGGCTTTTACTATTTCCACCTGTTCTTCCTTGCTGGTGCTTCTTTGAGTTTGGTCAAGTTGTCCCGAGTTTCACCTGGGGAATCTGAAGGGAATTGGGGCCTGTGTATATCTTCATCATTTCTACCTGGTTTGAAAGGACCCTGAAGTATTCTTTGTTTAGTGCTGGTGTGTGCAGAGGTAGTTGTTGTGTCTCCCTGCTCCCGTATTTATAAAAAACGACCCTCTGCTAGTGGCTAATGAGTATTAACTGGGTAGAGCACAGAGAAACTCATCGTGCAAATCACCGTTGGGATCTCGGAGCGGTGCCACGCTGTACGTTTTGCCTCTCACGTTTGTTGCTGGAATTCCAGCACAGTGATTAAAGGCATACAGTCCTGGGGAGAAAAGAAAAAAAAAAAAAAAAAGAAAAAAAAAATCTGACCTCCAACGCGGAGTTCAAGATGGTAGCGTTCATGAGGAAGTCAATCAAAAACTGAACAGATGGAATTACCACGAGGAATTATTCTCAAATTGAGCTGCCATCGTTGCATTTAATCAGGCAAGCAGGAGATGAAGGCAGCAGCAGCCCAGCCCTCTGCAAGCAACTGCTCTGTGGGAACTGGGATACTGCTCTGAAGCAGGAACACTGAAATTAGCAGGAAAAAACCCCACATGTAATTCATACACTAGTGAAAATAAACTCACTTTCCTAGTTCATTTTAATTTGAGGCTTTGGCTCGTAGCAATTTAATGGCTGTAACTTCAAACTCGGGGCTGTTTTTCTTTATCCTGGGACTTGAAGGAGCCAAATTTTCATTTGGAAACGTTGGCTCCGAGATCTGTTGAGTGTGCAGTGCTGGAGGGGTGAGATGGGAAGCTTTTCTTGAGTGGACAGAGCACTGTGTGTGTGGAAGTGCTTAAAGCAAGAACACACTGTAAGGGGAACAGTTTCATTTGGGCTTCGGTTGGGTGGTTTTTGTTTTTTTTTTTTCTTCAGTTTGAGTGCTTTATTTGTGATTGCTAATGCTTGAGTCTTTAACTCTTACCTGGATTTGCTCTAGAAAGGAAGAGCAAAGGAGCAGCCATGGCGGGAAGAAATGGAAATAGCAGCAGACCCTGCCCCTTTGATACTTCTCGTTACAACCCTATAACCCAAACTGACACCCCAAACACAACAAATTAAAAGCTTCCCACCCCGGGGTCGAGGGTGACCTCTCCCTTCCAGCCACCGGGATGGCTGAAGTCAGTGGGGTCAGATCCAACACAAACGCGTTTGCTTTGCCTAATCCCGGCACGGCTGCGGCTGGGACGGGCTGCGGGATTACCGGGGGCTGCTTCATCCCCAGGTAGCAGCCGGGGAAGAGGAGAAGCCAGGATCCTCTGCTCCCCCTCCGCAAGGTGCCGGGGAGGAGGAGAAGGAGGAGGAGGAGGAGGAGAGGCTCGAAGTGCCGGGAGGAAGGAGGGCGCAGCGCTGCCCGGAGCGGGGCGGGGCGGGGGGCGGGCGGGCTGCGGCGCGGAGCTGCCCCTTTGTCTGCGG
>VYZQ01009598.1:3753-14892 GCA_013400655.1 Mystacornis crossleyi
CTCATGATGAGCCCTATCCGAGTTATCATCCTGTTCATGCTGAGCAGTCTGACAGCTGCGTGGATCATCCCCCAGCCACACCAAAACATTTGGGTGACCCTGGCACAGACACTCCAACAAGAGAATATATGCCTGTCCACTGCAGCAGCAAGAGATCCTATGTCTACATGCCTGGTAGGAGTTCCATTACAAGCTGAAGAACATCCATCCAATTTTAACACACCTAAGCCTGACCTAAGTCTCAAATCATACAGCACCCACTCACACCGTCATCGGCAGGCTGTGTTGACTTGGAACCACATAGAGGAATGGCTCCTAAATTGGCCTGAAGTAGCTCAGGAACCCCAAGAGTTAGAGCTATTGGGTTCCTCCCCTGCACCATTCTGCATTCACTTTACCCATAGCCCATCACATCATCCCCATCCCAAACCCTTTAATTGTATACTGCAATATTGAAACACCGCCAGGAGGTGGTGTCAGGTTCTAAGCCATGTTCCATCAAACAACCATCACCAGTCCTCTCCCAGAAGCCTCCCTAAGGGTCTGTTCCTAATTTGTGGAGATCAAGCATGGGCAGGAATCCCCTCTCGGCCTTTAGGAGGGCCATGTACCATCGGGCAGTTGTCCATGCCAGCACCGAACGAAACATTAATTGGTAAACGGACTTAAAAGAATGATTCGGCCCACAAAATGCATAAGAGAAATGTTGACAATTTGGACCCAAATTGTAATTCAGATATTTTTCATTGGTCAAAATCAAAAAGAGTTGCCGCATCCCTGTTCCTTCCATGGATTGCAGCAGCCAAAGATCTAGGTGAATTGGGCCAAGTAGAGTGCTGGGTGGTCTAACAAGCAAGCTTGACATCTACCGCCGTCAGCTCCCCCCTAGAGGATGAGGAAATTACCAGGCAGGCCACACTCCAAAATCGTGCAGCCATTCACTTCCTCCTGCTGCTGCATGGACACAAGTGCCAGGAATTTGAAGGACTTTGTTGCATGAACCTAACATCAAAAGCACCCAGTCTTCATGCAGCCCTCCGAGAGATGAAGAACGTAATCGGACAGTGAAGCAAGATTCCGAGGACTGCTTCAGTGGACTGCTCAAGGGTTGGGGACTCTTGGGGTGGTGGACCTCAATAGTGAAGACAGTCCTGTTGTTTCTTGTTGTTTTTTTCCTAATTGTACTGGCGTTTGGGACTTCACGTTGCTTGATTTTAAAATCCCTCAGCAATTTTATCCCAACTACCTCAGAAGTCAACTACGCAGAGTTTGCAGACCCAGAGCAATATAACTGGCCTGCAAACCATGAGTGGTGGATCAAATCATATTCTGAATCAGAATAAGTCCGGGGCCTTTCTTTTAACTTTATTTAACAGAAAAGTGGGAGGTGTTGTACTGCACAAAAGTAGTTAGTTTGTTCATATAATATATTGCACTGGGTGATATTATCTATGCACTAACATAGTTCATTCTGTATCCCTCCCTTCCTAAAGCCGTGGTGGTCTAACTCTACATCCCTTCCCCTCACCACTTATACAGCAGCTATGCTCCATTGGATGCGGTCCCTTCCCCTCCCCCTCTGTCCCCCGAATTCAAAGTCCACCCGCATACTGCATCCGGTCTCTTTCCCTCCTGGAACACGTTGGAGTAAACACTTGAGGGACCAGTCCCATGGAAAAGAGTGCTTCTTGTCGTTCATCTTTGTTCATATTCCTCTGCTCCCTGGGGTCTGAGCTAGCCTGATTTGGACCCTGCAGGGAGTGGTTTGGAACAAGGGAAGGTTTTAGATAGACCTACAGTGTGCTCTGAGCATAAAAAATGTTTCTTTTGATTTCATAAGTGTTATTTTTTTTGACAGGTAAGCTATAATTGGAGGTCAGTCACAGAGACCAGAACACAATATATACTAAGGACAGAACAGAAATATTAAGTTGTCTCACTGAAGAAGTTGCATCTACTTTGTTGTGAAAGGCTGTGTATTCTGAATAGCAAAGCCTGGCCATTAAGAGGAGTTGTATTTGAACAATAGAGGCCATAGGGACAATATGACTCAGCCCATTACTAATTTTTGTATTTCTCCCCTTGAATTATTATTATTATTATTGGGTTTTTTTAATCACAAAATAAAAGTGAAATAATAGAAGCATACAAAAAGGAAGGTACATGATTGGAAAGGAACCAGTACGCATAAATATGAGGTGCATTGTGTCTCTATGTGGGCTTCATGGTCTCTTGAAAGCACCGTACATTCAATCTTAGCACCCCTGACCAAGTGACAAAGGAGAATTTGGACGTGTTATGGTTATTTTTGTTTTCTTTCATTTCCTTTCACCCATCAGAACCTGTGATTTGAAGTATAACTGCAAATAAGTGTGAATGAATAAATCCTATCAAGGAGCTGCCTGTAAGTTCCCATATTTAGCCCAGTTGTTAGCAGGAGTGATTTCTACTGCAGAAAAGGAGGAATGGCTTTGTGAGAATTCAGTCAGCTTTAGTCTTGAACCTTGCATCTTTTTCCATATCAAAAGTACACAGAACTGTGGATGCAGACATGCAGTAGCAAGAACTTTTTCTTGCTTCTCTCTTGTCCCGTGTGAAACTTTTCCCTCTCACAGAAGCTATCAGTAGTGTTATTGTAAACTAAGAACACTTGCAATTTGTTTTCCATATAGTAGAAAAATATTTTTACAACGGATGTCTTAGGCTTTGGCCAATCACCCCAGGCGGGGTGGCTGATCTCTTGACCAATTAGACTATGAAGAAAAAAGTCTATAAAAGAGCTGTTAAATAAATTAATAAATCCCTTCTGCTGCACCATTCCTGCCTGTTGGACTTCTCTCTCTCTTGCTGCGGGATACAGCGACACAGCGACACAGAACCTCTCGGTTTCATTTTAGTTCATTTCTGTCAGGTAAGAGGTGCTGAATGTAGATACAGATAATGATGACTTGCAAAGTGTCACTACCAGTTTGGGTATGAAGTACATACAAGTTAAACTCAAGGACAGTAAGAAAAAAACTCCAATTTCTCCTAAGATTTAGGGAAAAAAAAACTCCCCACAATATATATTACTTCAATTTTAGATACCTGTGTTGTTTTCTGATATATTAAAAGAGGATTCCTTTTGCTCTGGTGCAAGTTTTCTTCCTACAGATGAATCCGCAGATATATTGGTCACAATCTGCTTCCTACTGAGAAAATAAAATACTTCTTTTAGTATGAGTTCCCCTTTACACTCATAACTACAGTAAACAAAGGGAACTAAACAAACAAATAAAACAAACCAAAACCAAATCATAAGTTAAAAAAAAAACAAAAAACAAACAAACAAAAAAAAAAAACAAAAAAACAAAAACAAAACAACCAAAGGAAAAAAGACAAGGAAAACATTTAAAACCCACCAAAATTATGAACAGTGCACACCTGTGCACACCCATGATCTGCTGTGAATCAAACTGAAGCTGGAATATATCATAGCCATACTAAAAGCTGTGAACAACAACAGCAACAAAACTTTAACGAATAGCCACAACTTAATAGGAGTCTATTGAAATTGAAACATTTAGTCAGCTCCAATATTTTGATTTATGATCTCAAAGAGATAGTAAACATCTTAAAGACAATTACAAATTATGTTATATTAGAAAGACTTACTAGTATGCCTTTGAAACCTAATTCTGCAGAATGGTTAGAAATGTGCATTGAAAGAGAGTTAGCTCAGAAAAGAAGGTTTTTTAAGACTGGAGAAATCAATCTAAAAATAATCAGAGAAAAGGGAAGAAATTATTCTGAAAACATATATCAGTAACATTGGAAAACAGGTATGTAGTGGAACTAGATATGAGTCTGCAAAGGCTTATCCCAGAAAGAAAGTTAATCATAGATCTGGGACACTTAAGCAGAACAAGGTAGTCACTCTGTTTAGTAGAAAAGAGAAACATATTTCTCTATTTGTCAAATGCATTGTCAATCAACATTTAAGAAAGTTGCCTTCATGGAGCCTGGTTCACTTTGTTAAGAACTGTCATCCTTAGTGAGGTTGTTCTCTTTCTGAACTGGAGTATGTCCTGCACAAATTTTTATTTTATCCACAAACCTTCCCACTGGATCTCATAATCTTCTCTCTGATTACTAAGAATTCCTCTTCTCTGACACTCCAAAGTGTAAATTTTTTTCAATGCATAAAAGAAGATCTCTAAGTCAGTAATGTCATCCTTGCCTCCAAAGTCAGTCGCTTATTAACCTGCTGATTTGTCTTATTGCCTGTTTCACACTACAAAGCCAAGATCAGTATTACTGGCCATGTTCACCAGTTCTACAGACATTACTAAGCATATGGAAGTTCTTTTCTGACCTCCTCTTGCCCAACTCTTTCATTTCCACCTCACTCATGTAACTGAGGAGCAGTTAATACGTTAAGTGATGAAGCTGGGATTTATTTGTTAATTTATATTTCATGACTTTAGGACATAATTTTAGAATAAATGGTCTTCTATTCTGTCACTTCTATCATATGTCACTTATCTCTTTTATTTATAATACTGATGAAGTAATAACTGCAACATTTGGTTTTTTAACTTGCTCTTCCTTGTGCATAATGTTAAAAAAAAGTCACAATAAAAAAGTGTGAAAGAAAAATTGAAGGAATACATTCTGCAGGATTGTAGGTATAGAAGCAGATGAAAACTGGATATATACACTTGGAGTACTTACTACCAGTATGAATAACAGTAGTTATCATCTTCACTTGGAAAGGAACCTTGGCTAGTATTTTTAATATCTTCTTCTACGATAAAATGTCAGATTTCAAGGCTCCCTTTTTACTGTATGTGAGTAATAACTAATAAGGAACATGATGACAACCCACAGCTCCTGCAGGGGTTTACCAGTAGGTAAGAGAAGAAATATTTACATTAGTTTAGAGTGCATCACTCTTGAGTAATGGGATAAGATTAAGAAAGGGAAAATTCAAGCTGAATTTCATGTAAAAGCCACTTGACAGTGAGATTTATTAGGCCATGGAATAACTTCCCTCAGGATGTTTAAAATGAGGCTAAGCTATATGTCTGTTAGGACAGTGCATGGATAAATATACGGTAGGAAACAATTTCACCTCAGAAGAGTGAAGGTGCAGATGCGACAGACTTTTTTAGATTGTATGAATCTGTGAGTTTGAATAAAGCTGGCTAAAGGAAATACGCTTTTTCAAATATTAAGCAGACCAGCAGTAGGAAAAGCTAACTGTGGCAAAACTTTGGTAATTTTCTAGCTCATTGCTCTGCATGAAGACTGTCAATTTATTCTAAACACTTCACAATTTATTCTAAATTAAGGCCCTCAGTAGTAACCAGTCTACTCCCCTTCAGTGCTGTCCTTATCCATCACCCAAGCATAAAATGACCCCTTAGACACAAGTTCTTCCTTCACACCCTCTCTACCCCCATCACCATTTCCAAGGTATGGAATCAGGAAAGCAATTTAATACATATTTTGGTTATGATACAGGATGAAGTGGAAAGAACAGAAAGAAATGGGGAGGTCTGTTATAATGATAAATAAGTGACCTTTTTATGGGGCCACTTTTCTGCTTAAAGCTACCTTGAAGCCTACAGGAATATGATGTGTAAATGACAGAATTTTGTACTGACTATGTTTAGAATGCAAAATATGTACAAATCCAAGTTATCATCTGGCTGGCCAGGTTGCATTTCACAGCTTGACTATTAGACTTAAGGAAATTATTTGCTGTTCTCAAACTTGCAGAATGAACAAAGTAAATCATCTCACATGTAAGAATTAGTAAGGTAAAGAATTAAAAAACAGTCCTGGCACTCACAGCGTTTTAGGGCAGGCTGGTGGTGAAGAGTAAGGAAAAATTGAAGAAGATCTTGTGAAATATTTCTTTCTTCTTTCCCCCAGTAGAAGGATGACTCATGCATCTCTTCTGTTTCCACTGTAGTTTTAGATCTCTAGTGTCATACAGATGACCCTGGAAACTGTGAGCCTCTCAGTTTCACTTTCAGTGCCTGGTAAAATTATGAAGATTACTTTGGAGGTGTTGAAAAACAATTGAAGGACAATGCAGTCATAGTTCATAGCCAATGTGGCTTCACGAGGGGAAAGTCCTGGGTTTAAAATTTAATTTATTTTTATGACAAGGTAAACCACCTAGTTAACCAAGGTAAACCAGTTGGTGTTAATTATCTTTTTGGATTTCAGTAAAATTTCCAACATGGTCTCTCACAGAATCTGGAAAAAATGTCCAGCTCACAGCTGGATAAATACATCTTGTGGTGGGTGAGCAACTGGCTCTCGGTCAAGCACAAAGGGTTTTAGTGAATGGGATGATATCAGACTGGTGAGCTGTCACTAGTGGAGTTCCACAAGGTTTCATTTCAGGGTCAGTGCTCTTCAACATCTTCATAACTGAACTGGATGCAGGACTGGAATGTATATTGTTTGCCAACAATACTGAAGTGGGAGGATCTTTCAACTTTCTTGAGCTCAGAGAGGCCCTGCGAAGAGCCTTCAACAAATCAGAGGGCTGGGAAATCACTGACTCTATCGGGTTTAACAAGGACAAGCGATGAATTCTGCACCTAGGATGGGGCAGCCCTGGATGTACAGACAGACTGGGGAATGAGAGGTGGGAGAGTGGCACCAGAGAAAGGGAACTGGGAGCAAATTGAGTAAGAGTCAGCAGTGCCCTGGCAGCCAGAAAGGCTGGTCAAATCCAGGGGGGGGAATCAGGCACAGCATCGCCAGCCAGGCAAGGGAGGGGATTGTCTCGCTCTGCTCTGCACTGGGTGGCCTCACCTCAAGTCCCTGGGGCAGTTTTGGGTGTCACAAGATAAGAAAGATATAAAGCTATTATAGAGTGTCCAAAGGAGGACTATAAAAATGGTGAAGGGTCTAGAGGGGAAGCCATATGAGGAGCAGCTGGGGTCACTTGGTCTGTTCAGCCTGGAGAAGAGGANCCCTGGCAGCCAGAAAGGCTGGTCAAATCCAGGGGGGGGAATCAGGCACAGCATCGCCAGCCAGGCAAGGGAGGGGATTGTCTCGCTCTGCTCTGCACTGTGTGGCCTCACCTCAAGTCCCTGGGGCAGTTTTGGGTGTCACAAGATAAGAAAGATATAAAGCTATTATAGAGTGTCCAAAGGAGGACTATAAAAATGGTGAAGGGTCTAGAGGGGAAGCCATATGAGGAGCAGCTGGGGTCACTTGGTCTGTTCAGCCTGGAGAAGAGGAGACTGAGACCCCATTGCAATCTGCATCTTCCTTGTGAGGGGAAGAGGAGGGATAGGCACTGATCTCTTCTCTGTGGTGATCAGTAACAGGACCTGAGGGAATGGCCTGAAGGTGTGTCAGGGGAGGTTTAAGCCAGATACTAGAAAAAGGGTTTTTTTTCCACCCAGAGGTTGTCTGGGCACTGGAACAGGCTCCCCAGGGCAGTGGTCACAGCCCCAGCCTGACAGACAATGTACTCAGGCACATGGCATGGTTCTTAGGACTGTGCTGTTCCAGGCCAAGAGCTGGACTCATTGATCCTTGTGGGTGCCTTCCAACTCAGGATATTCTACGATTCTATGATTCTGTATAGTACTTCTCTGCATTATAATAAAATATTTGTATACACACTTAAGACATTTACACAAATGAGTTAGGTTATTAAGACTTATTTTCTAAGTCTCATTTCTGAAAGATGTCTTACATTTTTCCATCTTGCTTCTTCTGCAGTCTGTGTTTTTAAGAAACATATTTTAGTTTTGCTTTTATATTTCTCTTTAATCACCTGTATCTTATTATGTTATTATGGATTAAAGAGTTTTAAATGTGCTAATGTTCTCTGGTGGGAATGAAAGACAAGTGGGTCTTCACTGCCTGCATTGCCATTTTAAGTTGTCTGTTATTATATTCTTGTGTTCCTGTCCATCTGTCCCACTCCTGCCACATACCCCCTCTTGCTGTCTCTGATGGTGGTTTGTCCCAAGATAAGAATACCAGGTGGGTTTGCAGAAGAAACTGTCTGGATGCTTACATGATTAATACATTCCAGAGATGAGGTCATTGATATGTTTGAGATTGACTTCAGAGGACATTAGTCTGCATAAGGGTATAAAATGCTCCCAATTGGGCCATTTGGCCTCCTGAGGTATCAGGCAGCACCTGTTTGATGGTGATTTTCTTAGGTTAAGTTGAACCTCTCAAGGGCTAGATTTCTTAACACACCTATCCTTAGATTTCTTATCACATAGATGAAACTTTCTCACACTATGCCACGAGTGAAAGTACCAGCCTTTTAAGAGGTTCTGTTTCAAGATGACAGTGACAACAGTCAGAAAATGACTGAGGGTTTGGAACTTTTAGAGACCTGACATGCTGTTCATGTACTTAACACTCCATGCAGAAAAAGGTATTCTGCCTCTCCCTGGCCAAGGTTTAAGTGCCCATATACAAATTTTCAAGAAATTCCTCCCTCTGCCCAGACATATCTATTGAAAATAACTTCAGTAAAGCTTAAGAGGTCTGTTATATTTAAGACATAATAGTAGGCAAGTTATTTCACATAAGGTGATACAGTAAACGCAGTCCTGTGCCTACAATATTCTCAGCAGAAATGTGAAGTTAGTTCTCTGAGGGAATTAAATTTTATCTCCTTTGATCAGATAGGCCATCAAGGAATGGCAATGAATCTTCTGGGCGCAGACCTATACAGAGCTTAGTAGCAAAACTAAAGCAGGCATTAGGCACTTGTCCCAAATTCCAAAATCTAGCCTAAAAGTGATCTTTTGATAATTCTACTGTCAGTGGTTGAATTTGAGATACTATCAGTACCCTGTTTTCCATGTGTTCAGGACTTTTCAGAACAATTAAGATCTTAGAGAACACAAGCAGGGAATCAATATTCCACTAGTATTCCAGTGATGCTTTTACATTTAGTTCTCTGCCCCTTAAAAGTTTCTTTGTAGCCCATATTTAAAGTCAGGTGATAGTCATACAATGATAAATACAAAACAGAGAAAGAATGGTTTGTGATCAAGGCACTAACCAGCAATCTCAGGTAACATTTCTTTCAAATTGGTTAAGCTTTAATATAAAACATTTTCAGAAAATTTAGTGAATCTTGATTTTGTACTTTTGTCCCTCACATCAGAAAACATGCTCACTGAATTCCCAAATGTGCCACGAGGAGACCTGAAAGTTTAAAATGATTTTATTACCAATATGAATCTTATGAAATGAAAATAGCTGTGCATGATTATTTGTTCAGCACTTGAGGCTATAATCAAGATTTTCAGATCAATTAAATCACCAAATAATGCAAGCAGGGAGTCAACATTCAAGAAGCACTCTTATAATGTATTTGCATTTTTTATCCTCCCTCACTGAAACGACTAAATGATTTATGATGTAAAGTCAGACAGACAATTCACAGTAGAGTTTGTGCCTGCATATATGTATTTGCAAAACTATGTCCTCCTTAGATTTGCTTTTCATAAGTCTATTCTTCAAGTCTCCCAGGTTTACCTGTTCAATAAATCTCTGAATAATTTGCCCCCTCTTCCCATTTCTATGTACACTCTACCACATTTATTGATGATGGCATGATGATATACAGCACAGAGAGCTGGATTTATATGATTTGATTATGGTTCACATACTAATATATCTATGAAGCATTTTATTACTTCTCTATGAAAGTCACTATTTATTAAATAAATTTACAGAAGTTTAGATGGAAAATGAAATGTTCCATTTCAGTACTAATACAAAATCAAAATCTCTTTCTCATCTGTTTGCCTCACTTATATTATATGCAATAATTATTCTTCTCAACTAATCTCTGCTTTGGCTTTAATTTTCTTCTGTGTTTAAACATCTGGACTCTTTATTCTTCATTATGTTGTAGCTATTGAAAATGCGTATTTTCCTATCACAATAATGTTGTTAATCATATTGGAGAAGAAATTTCTGGCAAAGCCTGGAAATTTGATAATTCCCTCACTTTCTTTGATACAGAAACAGGAAATAAACTGAAGAATTATTCACAATGACACCATCAAATGACAGATGCATTCAACACGTTGGCAAAATCTGAGATTACATTTATACCTTTTGAAAAGAATTAAAGCCACAATCTCAGATGTAAACTGAAGCTCATGTTTTATTTAAATCTGTTAACAATGTTGGTTTTCTTAGGTTTTCTAATTTTCTGACACTATCATTATGTCTCTTCCCTATTTGAAACCTCAGCCCACTTTGGCCTGTTGTTGTTTCTTCTAACGTTCTGACTTTTTGAGGTTAGAATACATAGCTTCATCTTGTAGAGCAAAATTATTACATTTAGATCTTGAAGTGCTGGAGAAAGTTCCAGCTTACAAATATCATCCTTTTTATATTCTCCACCATGCATATAGTAGATTTACAGCTAAGACCTCACACTTTTAATTGAAATCAAAAGAGAGAATCATCTTGTTTCAGAGCCATAAAATTATACTTTCTGTTGGGAAATGTCTCTCAGCATACAATCCCCCAAGCTGCATACTGAAAAAAGATGAAATAATACAAAGCTATAAATATCATGGAAAACACTCATGAAACCAGAGTTTCTCATTACATTCATGGGTTTGTGACTGGCAAGTATATTCTGTTTCATCTTTCTTCCCAGGATTGGGATATAAATTGGAAAACAGATTAACAAGGAGGAAGAGGGTGGAGAGAAAAAACAAGAATTATACCTGCCTACTCTGATAAGATTTGGTTTCTTGAATATTGTGCTACTGAATTAACCCATCAGTAGAATAACACTGGATTTTCAATCAGTAGATTCACCTTAGGCAGAAAAAAACCATACTTATTTGTTTCCGTCTGTAGTTTCCTGCGATGGCGTGGCAAGCAGCAAACCTTCCCGGAGAGCGCAGCGGGGCTGCCTTGGGGAGGGTGGCTGTTCCACTTCCCGTAGACCTTCAGAGCTGCTCCGCACTGCTCCGGCTGGCTGTCGGCTCCACGACACAGTGGCTATAAAGGAGGCGAGAAGGCTCCCCACATGGGGACCACAAAAGAACTCTATTCACATGGTGATGTGCAGGTTCCCAGAGGCAGATGGCAAAATGGCAGAGAGCCTGGGGTTTTATTGGG
>VYZQ01009598.1:26304-47659 GCA_013400655.1 Mystacornis crossleyi
GGTTTAGTGGCTTTACAGGTCAGAGTATAGTAGCAGCATAGACATTCAAATGCTTGTGTATTTCTCAAAGACTTACCAAATACTGTGCATCATTAAGTAATAAATGTACTTACCTGGTTCTGAAATGGAATGAGTGGAGAAATTTGCTCCTGACATGTTTGTTCTATGCCCAGATTCTGCTGTGTATTCATGCTAAGATCTCACTGTTTGTTCTATGCCCAGATTCTGCTGTGTATTCATGCTAAGATCTCACACTTCTGTTTAATATGATGAATGTATATTTAGCAAGAGAAAAGTCAGTATTTTGCCCAAAATCTTACTGAACACTTCTTCTGAAGTGTCCACAATAACAAAGTCTATCCTTTGGGCATTCCAGAATGATTTTCAGCTAGAAGACAGATTTCACTCAAGCAAGGTTCATGCTTCAACACTTGTCAGCTTCAGAAAACAAATAATGCTTGAAAAATAAACCCAGCAAAAATGGTTCAGATAGCATGCCAGAGAAGACACACACCACTATTGGAGAAAACAGAATTGAGAGGAAGGTATTTCTGGTCACTACATGATCTGGTTCTGAGTCACACAAGCCATGACATTCTGTAGTATAGCATTCAGTAAAGAGGAGAGTCAGGAATAAAGGAATAAAGGAAATTTAGAGCACAAAGATAAAAACAATTTAAGAGAATGCATGTAAAGAATAAGAAGTGCAAAGAGTTAACTTTCAAGACTGCCTAAACACAAAATTCTCTTTGGGATATTTAGAAGAACAAAACATGTTTCTGAATGCTATTTTTCTTTTTCTGCCACATATAGGGACTGCAGATCAATTAAACGAAAAAGAGTATTTCATTTTTAAGGTTTTTCATTTTTGTTGCAAAATTGTTTTCATAACATTTTCTAGTGTTTCCCTTTCTTTTTTTTCCTTAGAGGACTAGACAGTCCAACTCAAATGATAGTAATAACATTCCTTTTGAAACTGAGCCAATCATGTATAACCTGGCCTGAGGTACAACAGTATGTACTGGATTTTGTCTGCTTTCCTCTACAACACCAGTGGTTTTAAAATTCATTTTTGCATCATACTAATGAATAAGATTGCAGTGATTAACATCAGAGTTTAAAATGTAAAATATTATATAGATTTAATACACACTGGATTTCTTTTCAAACTCTTTCTTCTTTATTTTATGGAAGAGTTTTCCAGGGGAATAAACCATGTCAGTTTTACCCAGGTTCTTTTTGTTCAGTCCAAAATCACGATTTATTCTACCCACATGGAAATCAATTTACTTTTTAAATATTCTTTTTTCAATCACATTAGTTTGGATATAACACCAAATTATATTCTTTCTCTAATTTCTCCTAGATGTCAGGTTTTCTGTTCTCTGAGTGCAATATGATGTAGTTTTACTCCCAATAACACTCTATTTATATATTTTATAATTTACACCTATTCTTTTTTAACGTCTTACTGCTTTTCTTTACTGGTCCAAATGAACTTAAATATTCTCTTGCTAGAAAATTCACTTTACAGTCAGGAACCTTTTAAAATTTCCCAAGAACTTCAAAAGACTTAATTACTTTCCCAAATTATTATTCACAATATAGCACTTCCTCTTTTGCATTTAAAAACAATACATAATTGTTAGTCACATTTTATTACTTTATAAACTGGCCTTAAATAAGTTTATTTAGAATAAGCTATGAAAGAATCACTTGGATTAGTTATCTGCTTACTTCAAAAATGCTATAGAAATTTTTTGTATTCTCAGAACACAGCCATGTTCCACTGACTTCAGGTGGTGTTTATGCATATGTTCATATTCCTGAAATATGAAATTTTGTGAAAACAAGCAGAAGTTTTCCCTGTGAAACAACGTTAAACTTCTTTCTAATTCTGGAGAAAACCCCCCACAACAGTTAAAAACATTAAGAAATCATAATTTGTTCATCACCATAATAGCCAACTACCTGTTCTGTAATTAATGCGAAATAATCGGAAATTATACAACCTGATTATTCCGTTACAAGAAACATGAAAAATTTAGAAAATATTTTTTCAGTCATGTCTCATATATGTTCTGTTTAAGAAGAAATACCTGACTAGAATCTTTTAGTATGAAAAGGAGCAGGAAGATCATGATATACATAAAAATTAAAATGCTGACTGGTAACCCTATTTATTGTCATTCCTGCATGATGCTTAGCATTTTGGCATACTGTTAGTACACATGTGGAGAGTGTTTCAACAGCTGTTGAGAGTTAGTTATCCTGACCCCAGTGCTGGTCTTGCAGCTCTTGGCAGTTTCATTATATGCAGCTATTTTTGTCCTCCTAGAACAATGATAAACCTGGTATTTTTGTTTGTTTGTTTGTTTGTTTGTTTGTGTGTTTGTTTGTTTGTTTGTTTGTTTGTTTGTTTTCTGGAACAAACCTCCAATAGCTAATAGAGTTATAATGCAGCAGCACAATCCATAACAAATTATGGCTGATTAAATATGTAAGGAAAACAAATCTTTACACAAAACAGCTAGATACCAAAACTGAATTTCTGGACATAAAAGGCTTCAGTGCTTGGCATCACAGGGACATGTGTCTCTGTTACTGCAAACAGTTGTACAGAAAATGTGCAGATCTCAGTCTTTGCCATAGCTGCTGCTGTTTGTGGCACTAATATAGAATCATTACTAGCTTCTCTGCCTTTAGGGAGCTAATGTGATGGTGCTCCAGTGCCCTGCTCTGCCCCCTGCTCAGTCTGAAATATCTCTGTCATGATGAATCAGAGGTATACATCTCCCTAATCTGACATCTTGGTCAGATTGTCCCTGGCTAGAGGATAGCCTAAAAGGCATATAGAAATTTTAAGTAGCAGTCTGGCTTGCCTCTGACTTTGCACTGTACCTATGCGGCCCATCTCCATATATCTCTTGATTGTAGGGAGGATGAAAACTGCGCACCACTGAAAATCACAGCTACAGAAAATGTGAAAATATTTCCTGATTATATTTAATATTTAACTGTTTACCTGATGCAAGGTAGAAAGAGGCTATATAACAGCATTAATCGGCATATTTTTTTCTTGTGTGTATGACCCTAAAGATTATTACTACCCTCAGCTGCTGACTACCATATTTTTGAAAGAACAAGGTTTCTACCTGTACTGTATGGTAATGATACAGTTTAGGGAATACTAGTTTTGAGTATGAGTAATTTCTTCACTGATCTGACCAAGTCCCCAAGTGTGTATTATTTCCTCTACTCTGGAGAACAGATTAATTATTAGGAAAAAATTCCTTACTATGAGGTTGGTGAGGCCCTGGAACATGTAGCCCATAGAAGCTGTGGCTGCCCCATCCCTGGGAGGGCAGGTTGGATGGGGCATGGAGCAACCTGGTCTGGTGGAAGGTGTTGCTGCTCTTGGCAGGGGGTGGAATGAGATGAGTTTTAATGTACCTTCCAACCCAAACCACTCTATGATTCTATGATTCGATGATCAGTTTATCACTAGTATAGGAAAATTAGGGTAGAGAAGGAAGAAGTCTGATGATATAGTTGGAGTGGAACAGATCTGAAAGAAAATTGACAGGAAATGGGAAAAGGAAACTGAAGAATGAATGATACTGAAGTGTGAGAAGAAACGTTTAGAACGGGGACAAAGTAAAGCACTCAAGAAAATGTTTGGTTAGATTGTTACAGGAATGAGCGTACTTAGATAAAAATAAAAATACTCTATTTAAATAGACTACACAGCAATAAAAGAATTCTAAATAAAATAATATTTATAAGGAGAGGAAAAGTTGTTAGTAAATTCTGAAATATTATGTGAGAGAATCTGCAGATCATAGATCTCTAATCTTTCAGATCATTTGAGATACTCTCGAGTATTCCAATTTTCAGATTATAAAAGTAGCTATGCCAATGCTGGAAAGAATTTAATAATTAAGAAAAAAGGTCTAGGACATAGTATCATATATTTTAGTATGGTTTAATATTATTCATTATTTATTAAATACTCGAAAGAATGTCTACCAAAAGAGAAAGAGTTAGTGTGTTGTGGTGGGGAAGCTGCAACCTTCCCTGGGACAGCGTGGCCCGTAGAAAGAATCAGAGGACGATATTCTTTGTAGATATTCAGACATGTTCTTTATTTTCTCAGAGTCTCGTGGCTGGGCCTAGCACAGACTGTTCCAAGAGCTCCCTCAAATCATGTGGACACCCACCTTAGTACAGGATAACCAGGGTGGGGTTACATTTGAAATTACCAGTGAGGAACAGGTTTTTGGCACAATACCATCAGGTAGCCTGGAAGCCCCGTGTAACCTGACCTATGCTCCCACTCCCAAGGTCCATCCCCCCAGGGGTGACCTCCACATTAGTGGCTGGCCAAGACATGGAGTAGAAGTCAGTGCACTGCATATCTCTTATGACCATCATCTCAAAGTGTAACTTGATTAAGTCAATAGCAGTATAATATCAAATAGTATACATAACATATCATAGACATATATGTATATGTATATATGATTTAAAATTACCTGAAGATAAGCCCAGTGGCATTTATCTTCTGAGACTGTAATCTCAGTAAATTCCTCATTTTAAGAAATATAGGGGTCTGAAAAGCTGATAAGGATTTGCTAGAGATTTTTAAACTACCTCTCCTGTTTTCTTTGTGTCATTTTGATTGATTTGGTTTGAACTGGCAAGAAAAGTAACTTCTTTTTTACAGAACTACAGAAAATATCCTTATTGCATGTCTGCTTGTCTAATAAGAAGCATATGGCTAATACAAAGGAAGAGAAATTTTGTTAGAATCTAGGAGGACAAAAATAACTCTAAGTGGTTCAGCCTCCTGTCTAGGGTAAAACAAAGTTGTATTCTGTCAAAGTAGCAATTAATCCAGCCATCAGATACTGCAAAGTTAAAGGGTTTTGAACTTTCTGATGACTTTTGCTACACAAATGGTAATGTCAGTGGTTATTATGAACCAATTAAACACAGAAGACCAAAGGAAACTAAGGCTCTGTAAATAAAACAGTTCAGATCCAGAAGGGTTTGAAATATACCCAAAAAGCATGACTAAAACCAAATGAGATTAGATGTTGGTGCCAAAAAAAAATTTTATTTAATAGTAAAAGAGAAAGAAAGAGAAAAGAAAGAATGAAATAGGAAAAGAGTTGTGCATGGGGATGGGAAGACAGGGAGAGAGTGACAGGGGTTAGGAAAAAAACATACCACCCTTCCGAGGGTCCCAATGACGTCTTGTTGCTCCCCTCCATCTGGTCTTCTTTGTGGTGAGAGTCCCCTGCTGCCTGCCGCTGAGAAGTGGAGAATCCAGTGGATTAATACATGTTTGGGCCAGGTGGGAATGCCCAGGTGGCTCCCCTAAGGGGGCTAGGTTTGACACTGTCCACTGCAGCATTGTGGATCTGTTGCATCATTTGCAGTGCTGTGGTGCAGGGTCTGGGGGCTCCTATGGGGGGCCTTTGATGGGCCGTGACACCCCCTCTGCTGTCCCTCACGTGGATGCGGCTTTCCCCGCGTGGCAGGGGTCCCACAGCTGAGCTGGCCTGCACAGCGGAGGATGGGCATTCACTGCCTTGGAGCAGAGGCTTTTTGCCACACACCCAAAACCTCTCCTCCCCTCACCCTTTGGTGTGAGGGTCTGTGCGACCCCGGCAGCTGACAGCTCCAGGGCTGTGGTCTCCACCCCAAAGGTGCTCAGCTTGATCCCTCTGTGAACGTGTTCTTATCTTCTTCAATGAGTAGTGGAGGTCAGAAGGCCTATCCAGGGTGTGGTTCTCTTCTCTGCAGCTTTTGTAATACAGTTTTGCTATAATAGGCANATTTTATTTAATAGTAAAAGAGAAAGAAAGAGAAAAGAAAGAATGAAATAGGAAAAGAGTTGTGCATGGGGATGGGAAGACAGGGAGAGAGTGACAGGGGTGGGTAAAAAAACATACCACCCTTCCGAGGGTCCCAATGACGTCTTGTTGCTCCCCTCCATCTGGTCTTCTTTGTGGTGAGAGTCCCCTGCTGCCTGCCGCTGAGAAGTGGAGAATCCAGTGGATTAATACATGTTTGGGCCAGGTGGGAATGCCCAGGTGGCTCCCCTAAGGGGGCTAGGTTTGACACTGTCCACTGCAGCATTGTGGATCTGTTGCATCATTTGCAGTGCTGTGGTGCAGGGTCTGGGGGCTCCTATGGGGGGCCTTTGATGGGCCGTGACACCCCCTCTGCTGTCCCTCACGTGGATGCGGCTTTCCCCGCGTGGCAGGGGTCCCACAGCTGAGCTGGCCTGCACAGCGGAGGATGGGCATTCACTGCCTTGGAGCAGAGGCTTTTTGCCACACACCCAAAACCTCTCCTCCCCTCACCCTTTGGTGTGAGGGTCTGTGCGACCCCGGCAGCTGACAGCTCCAGGGCTGTGGTCTCCACCCCAAAGGTGCTCAGCTTGATCCCTCTGTGAACGTGTTCTTATCTTCTTCAATGAGTAGTGGAGGTCAGAAGGCCTATCCAGGGTGTGGTTCTCTTCTCTGCAGCTTTTGTAATACAGTTTTGCTATAATAGGCAAAGGTCCTTCATGAAGATGTTTAAGCTATAAATTATAACATTTCAGTCTCTGACAGTGGTGACCTATAGTGGGAAAGCCAGAAGAGCACAATAAAACCCTTTTAACAGTTTCCACTCTTTATTTAGAATGAACAAATTAAAATAAAAAAGAACATTAAGTGATTTGATATACCATCAGCTTGAGTAAGGTGCAAGACGAGATGTCACCTATAGCTTAAAGATAAGAAATTGTCCTGCTCACTTCATGGATTTGGCTTATATGATTTGACAAGATCATTTTGCTGCTCTAAGTGACAGAAGTACAGCCTTATTTTGTAATTTTATGTATACATATATATAATTTATTACTGGGGGGGTTGCAAGACTCTAATTCATGAAACCCCAACATCTAGGAAAAGTTTGATTTCAAAAATAAAACTAATCTCATCAAATAATTCAATGGATCAAATCTAGATTTACCCTCAAGTACAGAGCACCTTGTTCTATGGCTGGAAGAGCAGAGGGATTGTCCAGTAGACAAAGCAGGGAAATATGTGTATGTTAGCTACCTAAAACTGCGGCAGATTTTAGGAGTTCTCTAAACAGAGACAGAGTCCAGTTTAGAAAGGAGACATAATTTCTTCTGTGCAGGGTGCAAGGTGGTGGTTTCTGCAAATCAAGCACACCATGAGGTAAAAATTTACATTTTTTGTACAGTAAAATTTAATGATACCAAACCATCTATTACATACTCTCCACCCACCTAATGTGGAGAGTCTACCTATCATTACCAATTTATTGAGTGATGTAATCTTTTGCAGTGCTTGAAATACAGATTTCTTCATTAGGCAACTTCTACTGTAAATTAATCTGATATCTGTTATGTTTACAAAAGGTGAAAAATTCATCCTGGGACCAGATAATTCAACTTGAAGACATCAAAATCAGGAAAAGCATAAGCTCCCCCTCTTGCATTACCCTTTCTCCCCCCTGAAAAATTGGTAACTATTGCAATATTGCAAGGATTTAAATTTAAACACATAATGAGTATCAAAAAATGTTGAAAAAATTATTTTGAAAGTACAAAATTGTCTGGAAAACAAAAAAAAATTGTAAATGCTGATCAATACAGTGTTTTGAGGAATTTTTAAATTTAACAACAATGTAGAATTTATTTTCACAAGTCAATGACGTTCATGCCCATTTTACTCAAAACTCTACCCCTGAAGGGTATTCTTGTTTAATCACAGAAAAGGAAATCAACAGCTGTTCTCCAAAGTATGGAAGCTTTATTTACAAGTCCTTGTTTATTTGAAGAGGTCATAAATCCTTCTTTTATGACACTAATAGGGAGCACAGCCCACAGAAGATATGGAAGATTCTGCATGCTCAGCTTGAATTGTACTCCCATGTGAAGATAGAAGACTATTTCCCAGCATAATTTAAGGAGTCATCTAGACAGTTTAAAAGTCATAGAGATGATATAGAGATATATCTTTATGAAAAAGAACTCTTAATGGGGGGCTGTGCAACAGTTTCTCAAAATACATAGGAAGTAATAGCTGACAGTTTTTAACAAAAAAAAAAAAAAAAGAGAGCAGAACAGTTTATCAGAAAGCAACTTGCCAGTTAGCTTATTGGAAGCAAGTATTTTAATTCTTATTGGAAAATATCTTAATGGGGGATGGCAGTAACTGAGAGTAACTGTTAACCAGCTTGTTTCTCCTGCACCTTACAGTATGATTTCCCACTATTGACTCTTGATCTCCCTTCTGATGTGTTCAGAGTGGGGAGTAGGTGGGAAAGCAACCCCACCTTTCTTCTTTCTTCTAAATGTATCTTGCAGTGCATTTATTTGTACGAGTGCTCCCCTCATGGCAGGTTGCTTATGCTAGAGGGCAAACTGGTCATAGTAGATATGGGGCAGCCCTTGCATGAAAGCCCAGTGGGACATCTGTAAAGAATGGTCATTCTGTCACTGCTTTCCTGGAGAAAAAACAGCTTGAATTTCATTTCTAAAGCTGTTGTGGGATTAGTCTCAATACCTATATTCCAAATTATCATCAGGATTGGGTAGAGGAATGCAGACAGGAACCTGTTCATAGTTGAAATTACCTAGGGCAGCTCATTATAATCACTGTAAGAGCATCACCTACATTGTTGTACACGCAATTACAATTTAAGCAGTTCTTCCTGACTCCTGCTATAAAATCAGATGAAGATTTCTTCATGGCTTGCTCATAGCAGACCCAAGGCAACAAGGCAACAGAGCCTCAAACCAATTGTGTTAGCAGCTAAAGAAGTGGCAGCTTTGAAAAAGGGATCATGCATGAAGCAAATCCTTTTGCTTAACTCTGACACATCACTGCCCTCTAACACCTTTGCTACAATGCTTAAAGAATCTCTCGTTTTCTAAGATATCACAATGTCTCTTGTTTTGCTGTCTATTAGTCTTTTTCTACTTTTTTGTGGTAAATGGCTTAACAGTCCTATTTCACTATCACACTTGAAAGCTTTGAAACATTGCTGGTACTCTAACAAGGAATTCTTTTGCTTTGTTGTGAGAGTGAAGAAAGAGGATTACCCACAATGTTTGAAGTTATAAGTAGAAAAAATAACAATAAATCTATTTCTTTAATAATTTTTATTTCTGATCAGTCATCATTCTAGAAATTAGAAGGAAATGGTTTATTGCAAGTTAAAAATCTTCATCTGATAATAAGGAAAAGAACTAAGAGAAGACTGATTTCAGGAATTTTAAACTTAGTAATAAAAACAATGAAAACCATTAGAAAACCAGAAAATTAAATCAATTTAATTTAATTCTCCCACAAAATTAATTTGTATGTTTTAGATTTAAGTATTAGGAAAGTGTACAGTTGTGAAGAGATTTCACAAAGTAAAGAAGGTCCGTGTTTAATCCAGAAAATTTATTTCACTCCATGGCTTTTTCATCTACCATATTTTCTTCTGTTTATCCTACTATCGGCCTTCACCTTTGGTCAGAGGTAAACACAAGCAAGTAATTGTGTTTGATTTGATTACAGTGGCTCTCTCCATGAATTAAAAACTGCAGTGTTATCTATGTTGCCTGTAAGAATTTACCTGAAACTTATTCAGTACTTTCTTCTTTGGGGTTAGGTCTCAAATTTGTTCTGAAATGCACTTCTGTGATGGTGAGGACACAATTCATTTCAGCACCTGACCTCCATCCATCACGATTATAAACCTAAAGCCATAAACTTTTGTTCCTGACATTTCCCACTCTCCCTGTGATTGTCACAGGTAGGGACTCATGCTGTCCTTCTCCCAGTTCTCATTACAGTCTTTGTCATGAGTAGATGAGACGTCGGAGTATTTAGTTCCTTATTCACAGCTCAACCTAGTTCCAAAACAATATAGTGATCTGAATACATGTACAGCGATGGTCTAAAGAGCTACACAGCTGTGTGGGCATTATTTGCTTCTGAAAATAGGGCACCTAGCCTCTTTAATGCCTACCTCCAAATAAATAACATTGTAAGCAACAGTCACACAGTTGGTAAAATATTTCTTGGGTAAAAGAATTATGGGTTTGTATCATTAAATGAAAAGTAGACTATCTCGAAAGGAAAATAGTACAAATAATCAGTTCAAACTCACAGAGCTAATATAGAGATTAACAGGTTTTTTCTAGAAAATTGCATCTGCAGGTACCTTGGAGCATGAGTGCATTGTAGGCAAAACTGAAAAAAATAAATGGAAATTACACCTAAATAAAATTCTGAATTTATATTATCTTTAAAATTCATATTAGAGAAAACCTTCAGAATAAAGCAAATACTTTCATTTCAAGAGAGGAACCATGATGATCTGACTAATTGTTCTCTATGAAATGGATGGTTTTGATCACTGTGATATGTGAAGCTCTGTCTAGACCACACAACCTGTGAAAAGAACCACAGCCTCATACATTAATTGTTTAGATCAGGGACATGGTTAAAATATCTATTCTCTGTGTCTCATATAAATGTTTCTCTCTTTTGGAAACAGAGGAGCAGAGAGGAAGTGATGGTGTGTATTAGGGCTGTGGCTGTTGCTTACAGTCTAATCATAAAACCCCATTTTTAGTTTTTCACAACTCTTCTATATCCTTCATGTACAAGACCCTTTTCTTATTCACTTCTATGTGGAATCACATTTTCCTCTCAACATCAGCTGCTTCCAAATAGAATAACCCATCAAACCTCACAACTACTTCCAGGTTTCCTGTCACAAATTGTGACTTGTGGATAGGGAAATCAGGTAATACGTGTAAATAAATAACTTTTATTTCTAAAAGGAGCAACAAAGTTGCAGTTGCATAAATTATGCACAATATGATTTATTCAAAATTTAGTTATTCTTCTTATTAATATTTCATGACAAGTAATGAATCCTGGGGTTTTTTTTTTCTGTAGTATCACTTCCTAACTGTTAGAATTCTTTCAAGTATTTGAGCTTCTAGCTTTGGCGAAACAGCTAGGTAAGTTTATCCAAAGCCTGAAATCAGCTTTGTCATAGCTATTAGCTTGAGTGTTGTCCCACTCCACCAGATTTTTTATCTGGATCTATTGTATAGATTCACTTGTTAATTTCCTAACAATCCTGCCAGTATGCTAAATAAATCACACAAAAGTAAATGCCAAAATACCCCAATAAAACTTTACAGTAACCTAATAACTAGTATATGTACAGAGTTAATGAATTTTCATTTATGTGCATCACATTCCTTAATACATCCCTGTAGGATTTGTTGTACGTAGTTGACATCGTCAGGATTTTTATTAGCAAGAAAGCTATCTCACTGGTTTTGGAATACCTGACACTAAGCATGATGAAGTTTCAACTGTCCAACACTCAGCTGTCTTCTCTTTCTAGTTTGATATTTCTGCTTTCATCTGCACAAAATTTCAAAAGCTTCTTAGCACAATTTAAGCATGGCAGTTTCTTGTAGCCAGGAGTACATGTCATTCCTATGCAGTTAGTACCACATCCAGATGTCCTGGGTGAATGTGCTCACAGCCAGGCAGACGGTGACCCAACTTCCAGTACTTATACAAAAAGGGCTCAGAATCAGTCCTTCAGCGTTAAAAGCAGGGAGTCTTCACCCTTCTGTCACCATGGTCCATATTCCTGGGATCTGCAATCAAAAGCAAATCAACAAGCTGTAAAAAATATTTTTTCATCTGAATAAATTGAGATTCTTTACATATAAGTGTATCAAGAGTATATTAGAATGTTACATTGCATTCATATGTATTTTCCTTTTTACACTGAGGTGATCTATTTGTCAAGGGGGCAAAATAGCTCATCTTGAAGCCTAATCATTCCAAAATCAAACTTCTGCATCTGAATTTATTCAAAACATACTCAGTTCTATTGCAGATCTAGTGTCATGCTCTTGATGGGACAGATTTGCCATTCATAGACAGTGAAATATGACAGCAGCGTTTACTGGTGTTTTTCAGAATATAACCTTCACCGTAGTAGATCACTTAGAAGAAGAATAATAACAACCGTTTTTGACCATGGAAGAACTAATTTAACTCTTAAGTTCTGCTATGTATTTCAAACTAATATAAGGTAGTTGGTGATAATTCATCAGAACTCTTTACCACAGGACCGTCAAAGGTCTTTTTGTGCACATAACTGTGAACCCCCCAAATATGTTAGCTATCTGGGAATTTAATCCAAGCTTGTTTTGAAACCTTAGCTGTAAACCTTATACGGAAGATTTAATTTCTTCTATGCAAAACACTATTTGTCTAAACAAGTAGAGTTAGGATCATTTGTTAAACTATAATAGCTCAAAGTATAAATGTGTCATATTTCATTCACATTTTTTCAGCTACATCTATCACACTTCTGAATTAGTATAATAATCCTAAGGCACATTACCAGAATTCTGCCATTGGAACCTATATAAGAAATATTATTGTCCGCATATTCCCTAAAAACTTTTGGCAAACTATTTTCAGTACATAGTATTGAAATACAATACATAAATGTATTGTATTTTCAATACAATACATTTAAATAAAAAGAAAAAGGGAAGAAAAAGTTTCTGCAGTTGACCATAAAAGAAGTTCTGTTGGATTTGCTGCAGTTTCTAAGAGGGTTCTCACCACGAAAGGACTATATCTGTACCTAGCACTCCTAACTGGATTTAATAAAAGCATGTGCAAAATGTTAGGGTTTTTCTAGCCAGTAAAGCCTGTTTATCTACATTATTGTTATAAGGCTTGGAACTATCTAAAATATCTATTGCTTCTCAACATGATGCAGTACCTTTGGATAGGCCTCCTCATGTCGCACACAGCAGGTGTGAAAATCTAAATCTGCTTCTGCAAATACCAAATAAATTCTCTGTGTTCCTCCTCAGTTGAAAAATCCCATTTAATCAGATCAACTAGTTATTCTACCATCAGCAGCTGTGCTATCTGAGTTCTGAAAGTTTCAGCCATCCATCTTGAAATAGCCCAGCTTTTCTCTTGAATTCTTTATACTATAACTGAAAGAAAAATCTCCCATGTATCTCCTAGTGGTTGACTCAAAAGATTCTCAGATTCATTTTGGACCTTGGGATTTTCAAATTACAACAAGCTTCTTTCAAATTGTAACAATTGCACATAGCTTGTGCAAATATCCCTGGTCATAATCAATGTCATTTATTAAAAATTATTCTAATCATTTTCAGTGAAATGTCTCAGGAATCTATATGACAGGATGATTAGAATCCTTCATTCTCATTTGATTCTAACTTGTGAGCAGTTTGAAACTCCTGGTTTTCTATTAAAAACAGGGCAGTGACCAGTGAAAACATCTGGGTCTACATTAACAAAATCTAATTCTCCATGGCTGTTTTACTAATACCAGTCAATTAGGAAGTGGTGAATCTCTTTCAAAATGAAATTGAACAGAATCATTTACAAACTACTGTAGTCCCAATTTCTTTTCTTAAGACTAAGTCCAAAGAATTTAATTAATATCAGCTCCCTCTAATAATTAACTCAACCTTAAAAATAAGTCAGTGACATTGATCAAACCTTCTCAGGTCTTGGAATTCAATGTTAATTTGGTGAAGACTATTTAGCATGAATTTTCTAGAGAAAATTCATGTCAGCTCTTTCTTGAACTGAGAATATGCTTCCTTGAACTAGTATTCAGAGAAGCACAAATTCTATGTTATAAAGACAATTAACTACTTATTCCCATCAATTCCTATTAAGTTTATTATCATATTTTAGCAGTAAATAACAGTAATTAATATATGATATTTATTAGCTATGGAATTTCTTTGAACATTATAAACCTTGGAGCTTTTTTTAGGCCTTTACCTTTAGCCAGATCTTCACTGGAGGGGAAATTAAATTTCAGTCTATGCAAGAAAACACAGCAGGAACTGTTTAAATAATGACACCACATGTTAATTAATATTTCTTTAACAGAAGACACTGTTATGAGTCTGTGGTCCTTACGATCAAATATTTAACTCTAAGCTTAATCCCTAGAGGAGACTGTAAGAGTGCATATACTGATTTGTACAGGTCTTCAAATGACATTTATTAACTTTGCAAGGTCCAGTTGGTTCCTACATGCTCTGAGGAGATATGTGGAGTAAGGTTTTTCTGCCTGAAATACAGCTGGAAAGACCACATAGGTAGCAAAGAGAAGAAAAGGCTTTTAGAAATATTTTTTCTCCATTCTTATTCTCAAGAACATATTATAGCATTGGATTATAGGATTACATTGCCTGATCCTTTTAAAACAGGAATCAATTGTCCTACAGCAACCTCACGTTATAATAAGGTTTTATTTATATGTGGTTTTAAAAATTATTGGATGTTTGAAGAGGAAGTAAATTTTTATGTGTTGACAGATTTTAACAGCTTACATCTTGCAATAGCAGGAAATAACTTAGGATGTACTTTAATGATATGCTGGAGGACTACTTATGAAATAGGAAGCAGCAAGGTATTTATTTGCTCTCTGTAGTCTTCATCTATTTTTATTAAGCTTCATCTATCCTTATTAATTTGAAGTTAAAAAATGGCAAAACAATTTTGGCAAAGACTGGACTTTCAGATTCCTGTAAGAAGGCAGGGAAATGAGGAATTTTTCTTCTAAAAAAAAAGATCTTTTACTAGTGAGGTGAAGCAGAACGATACTGTCCTGAAAAAAAAGGTAATTTAAAAAAGATAAAACCCCAAAATAAAACAAAACAAAACAAGACAAATCAAACCAAATAAATCCTCTAAATTCCCCAAAACAATGCATTTTCCAGAAAAAAAAGAAAAAAAAAATTTGATTCAGGGCAGAATCTCAGGAATTTTTTCGTATACAGTTCATTTGAAAAGTCCAAAATTCTAATTCTCATCTGAGATTTTTTCACACTACATTTATCAAGAAATATGGCAATAAGTGAAACAAGCATTGCATTTTTCAACCTATCTAAATTTTCAAGAGACTGGTAAGTTTTAAATATACCTGTACTTTAAAAGTAATGGTTTTTTGCCTTTGAAATGACTGTAAAATATGGGCTAAAAAATAGCTATTAGATTGTTATGGAAGTCAGGGGAAAATTCATTACCACTGTCTTTAAAGTGTGTATTAGAAGGAAATATGGCAGTAAAAAAATAAAACAGAGCTAAAACAACATCAATGAAAATCAAGAAAACAAAATAAATTAATAAACAAACTACATTCAAAATAGTTTCATGTTTTGAAAAGAAATCACAGGTGAACAATTAAATAGATATACTTAATTAGTCATTTCTGGTGAAAAAATCAGTGGGAAATCTCTAAATACCTAAGTACTGTTCCTGTGTTAAACATCTTTCCAAGACACATGGCTCAGAAGGAAGGTTGGGGAAAAGGACCATGACAAAGTGAGTGAAATCAGAAAGAACTTTTAATCAAAGTATGTGTGGTAGATTGTCCTAGGCACTTTACAAATTTTACATTAAATATAATTCTGGATGAAGAACAGCAATCTGTAAAGGGAAGGTTATTACCAATAAGCTCCTTTGGACAGAAAACACTGAAAATGAGACTACTTGCATTGAAGATATAGTGAAAACAAAGAGAATAAACTAAATGATTCAGATCACATGCAGTCATTTTGAGACATAGTGATGAATTATTAAAGAGGGTACCAGTGTCTGTAATTAGGTGTGTGTAAATGCTGATTTTATTGATGTGTATCTCTGGGCAACTCCAGTTTGGATAACAATATGTTCCTATCTGTCTCCAGTCTTTCTTTAAATATAGGTCTATGCTTTGATTCTGATATTAGCTACAACCCACCACCCTTCTTTTGGCTTAACCTTCTTTATTTATTTATTTTAAAACGTATATAGTTAATATTCTTGTGGCACTGCAAAAGACCTTTGAAAACTTTTAGAGAGACAAATACACATGATGAGGCTTAAGCTTGATGAATTTTGCTTCTCCTGTCTCAGCCCTTGCAGAGATTTATGTAACTGACTGAACAATTTGCTCTGGTAGTTTCATAAATTCTGCAATCAAATTCCCTTAATTGCTACTCAAAAAAAATCCTTTATTCACTGGGGTTGTTTAAAGCCAAAATTAGTAAAAGAGATCCATGGCAGTACGCTCACAAGTGTATCTGCAGCTTTTATTTTTATCTGAATCAGACCCAGACTTGTGCTGTGCATTATATATTTCTACATCAGCATCCCAAATAGAGGGATCTCCCTGGACTGAGTTTCTGCAACAAGCAAAAGTAGAGCTATGGTACAGTGCAGGGAACTTGGAGGGGGGAGGAGTGGCTTCACCTGGGGCAGGTAGGACAGGGCAAAACAGGGCAGGAAAGGGAGCGTAGGCCAGGCTGCATGGTGTTCTCCACAATTTTATTCATGTTACATTCATGTCTGAAGATGTTTTGATGATTCACATCTCACAAAACTGCTAAGAAAAAATATATTCGTAACAGTTGGACAATATATTTTTAAAAGTTTATCCTAAAATTCTTAGATGTAAGATAGAATCACTTGCAAATGATTTATAATGATGCAAATATAGTGATGATACAATAATAAATCAATCATAATAATGGTGATACAAAAAATAATATGGGTGTGCAACAGATGGACTTGAACTTTTAACCAAACAAGCAGCTGGTTGGTACAGATTACAAAGGAGAGAAAGTCCCAAGCCATTACTGAGCCAGGAACCCCTCTAAAAACCCAGCAAAGGAGCAAGAGTGACCCACTGAGCATCCATGCTTGTGAGCTTGGAGCACTGATCATGCAATTAACATAGGAATAGCGAGTTGCTTTTCCAAGCAACATTATTGCTCAGAGAAAGTTGTGGGTACAAATA
Source organism: Mystacornis crossleyi (assembly GCA_013400655.1). Lineage (NCBI taxonomy): Eukaryota > Metazoa > Chordata > Aves > Passeriformes > Timaliidae > Mystacornis > Mystacornis crossleyi. The sequence goes on from VYZQ01009598.1 coordinate 43,219, forward strand.
ACCTCATGAACATGGTTACATTTCTGTTGTATGCAAATTGACTATGAACCAACCACTTTTTTCCATAAATATGACAGCCTAAGTGAGCCTTCTTTGAGTTCTCACTGCCAGGTAGCGTGGCTGCATGGTGGGAATCTCCCCAGGAGCTTTTGTGCCTTTGATGTCTGTGTCAATCAATCTAGTTATATTCTAAATCAATTTCCATTCGTGTGTTCTTCCATGTTGTAAGTAACCAAGTGAACCCTGCCATTGAACTCTGTTAAGTCATGGTTTACAATATCATATTAAAACTAATTTTGTTTCTACCTTTGACGGTGATTCTTTAAGAAATCTAAATCACATATTTGTGAAAAACTGCCATAGTTAGCAGAATCCTAAAAAATTTCTTTTACAGCTGGAACCAAAATACCATACATTTTCAGATATCTAATGCATTCCAAAATTTTAAATTTCTTCTGAGTGGCCCCAGGGAAAAACTAAGAAAGCACTGTTCCTAAAGCTAAAAAATTTCATCACAGACTGAGAAATCCCTTTAAACTCTACTTTCAATTTAGCAGTAATATCTGAAAGATGGGTTCTCATAATCTCTATTTCACCAAGTTACATGACACTTATATTTTTGGTTTATATTTGAAGATGCAGAGTTATTTAGCCATCATATAAAGCTTTTTCTGTTTTATTACAACTAGATAAGTCAGTTATATTTAGATGCATACTGTAATGTAAGCATATTTCTATCTAGGAATAAACCATGACTTTTAATCCCAGAGGATTTTCAACATCTTTCAAATCTTTCACATTTGAAGGTCTTGCACAATATACCCCTTGAAAGTATCCTTTCAGGTTTGACTCTGAGCAGAAAGAGAGGCTGTTCACCATGACTTTGTGAAGTAGACAAGTCTGCTTTCAAAAACAGTAAAAAAATTAATACTCATTAACATTCTTATCTAAATAATAGTTATTTTTTGTTTCACATGGTGGAAGACACATATGTCTTCATGCTACAGGAGATACTGGGAAAACTAGTGGTGTTAATTCCATGTGATTCAATGTGGTACTGCAAGATCACACACTATTTTCAGATAGTGAAAATGAAAGCTGCTTGGATTGTATCAGCAGTGATAGAGAGAAGTAAAATAGATCATTTTTTTTCATTCAGGATAAGAACAATACCATACATGGTTAACAAAGATGTTGCTCATTTGCCCTTACAATAAAAATCCTATGTCATTTCATTTGCACTAATTTTTCTTCTCCTCTTCCCTTAAATTAATAGGTGTAAAAGAGAGCTATATGGAATCATTAGAAATGTTAGAGACAGATGTGTAAAAAACCCCAGCTACCTAAGGCTGTTTAAAAACAAATATGTTTTCTTCCACATAGGAAATAATGCTTAAGGGTAAAAAACCAAAAGTCTGACTTTTTTAAAGAGATGATTAAAAAAAAAAAATCAAATGCATGTTCTAAAAATACTTGTTAATTTTTTCATTAAAGTCTTTGAAAAAACGATTTGATGGATCCCTCTAGCTGTCACCAGTACAACATTTACAGTACTAACTATTTTAATATATACAGTACTAACAAATTGCTTGATTTGATTTTATTTTTCCAGTTGTGGAAAAAGTCACAGTAGGAGGTAGGGCCAAATTAGATAACTGAATTCAATATCCTTCATAATAAAGTTCAAATTTGGATCAGAATGAAAAAACCAGTCAAAAGTTGCCTAGAAATAACCTTGGCACATACTCCATTTCTCCTGTAAAAACCTGTAGTGAAATTTATATACTTGGTCTTAAGCATCAATTAAAAAAAAAAAAACTTTGGTGTTGTTTGTTTGTTTGTTTGTTTGTTTGTTTTAATTATCTTTCTGAATAGGAAAAGGAACACAATTCCTGTATTTCTGGAAAGAGTTATATACACTGCTTCATCTATATTTATTTTTGTCACGGCCAGTGCATCATTGAATCACAAAATCAGAGTGTGGGTAACACTGTAAGGGACTGGAGTGGGACATCTAAGCATATGGCACAGGATATTGTCCGGACAGCTTTTAAATATCTCCAGTGGGAATGACCTTGCACACTCTCCAGACAATCTGTTTCAGTTTTTATTCACCAGCACAGTCAAGAAGTTCTTCCTAACAGTCAGGTGGAACTTCCTGTGCATCAGTTTCTACCCATTACCTCGTGTCCTGTTGTTTGACAGCACCAAACAGGTCCAGAGGCTTGACTCTCCCCTTCAGAGAGATACATCAATCACATACGTTGATGAGGTCCCCTCTCGGTTTTCTAAACAAAACCCAGCTCCCTCAGCCTTTCCTCATAAGTGAGATGCTGCGATTCCCTCATGACCTTCCTAGCCCTCAGCTGGACCTTCTCCAGCAGTTTCTTGTCTGATTTATGCTGATGAGCCCAGAACTGGACACAACACTCCAGATGTGCATCACCAGGGCTGAGTAGAGGTGCAGAATCACCCCCCTCACCTGCTGGAAATGCCCTTCCTAATGCACCCCAGGATCCCTCGGCCCCCAGGGCACTGCTGGCTCATGGTCAGCTTGTTGTCCATCAGCACCCCAAAGTCCTTCTCTGCAGAGCTGCTTTCCAGAAGGTCAGACCCCAGCCTGTCCTGGTGCCTGCGGTGCAGGACTCTGCATTTTGCTGAACTTCATCAAGTCCTGCTCTGCCCATATCTTCAGCTTGTTTAGGTCCTTCTGAAGGGCTGCACAGCCCTCTGGGGTATTGGCCACTCCTCCCAATTTTGTGTCATCAGCAAACTTACCAAGGAGGCCTTTGTTTAAAAACTTCTGTTATATTGCAGGATGGGAATACAGTTTTAATCCTTAACATAGTTTTTTTCATAGTCCTGTCTTCTTAATCACATAACTGTCAAAATACAGAGTTTTGTAATGTTTTTGTTTTCTAAAATTTTTAGAAATTTGTAAATCATTGACTATATATTGCTTAACAGGTGCTTTTTGATTCTCTTTTTAAAATATGTTGCCTACATTTTTATCATGTTAGTTTATTTTTTAAAAAGATATTATGCTCCTTTGCCGTTTGTTAAATGTTTTTGACCACTGCTTTGTGGTGTTTTGTAATTCCAGGACTAATGTATTCCCCAAAGATAATGTGCTCTACAGTTCTCTGTGGTATTCTCTTGGTATATGAGAAGATTTCCTTTACAGGTTTTAGCAGTTTGAATACTTGACATCATGTTGGATTTTTTTCCCCTCTCACATCCCAACACACTCAAGAAAAACTGCTTTTTCTTTCTTCAAAAAAGTGTGTTTCATTACCTGGTGAAACTTTTGTTGCTTATGTATACTTACCTAAGTCAAAACTTGGACTCTATTTTAATTATGACATAAGTAGTCATTAATTCAGGACCTGAAATCCCTGGTTTTTATCTGAAATCTAAATTTTATTTTTTATCATCAATTTCTTCCTTCTGTTTTCAAAAATCTTTCTCATATACAATAGTAACCTACTTTTTAAATAACAAGTTTTTTTTTTCAAGTTCTTTTTGTGTTTGCTTAACAGCATGTAATAATTAGTGGTTGACAACAAGTGCTATGCTTTCTCTTTTTTTTTGTGCAATTTAATTTCTCAGGCTGCTTTCTTAGCGAGAAATAGAAGTAGATAATATATTAGCAAGCTGTTTTGTAAAATGTTAGTAAGAATAATTTTTCTCTCTGTTATCTAAACTGAGCTAGTGATTTTATGTGATCTGTTGAAATTTGGCTGAGATTTTTTTTTATCATGCTTAAAATCAGAAAAAACCCTTTCAAAACAATATTAGAATTGATAATATAAAAAGCCATCTTTTAATGAAAGGTTTCAGGTACACAGATGATACCTACGCACATGTGCAGGATTATATTTTCACGGTTTTTATAATTTTAATTAATTAGTATATCCAGCAAGTACATCCAATAGGAGAATGGTTGCCGTGGTAACCCACCCTTGGATCTGCCCCATTAGAGTCCCTCCAAGGGGTTCTTAGCTGTATTTCTTGTTATGTCTCCCAGGTGCTGGTGTGTCATGGGTTGACACCTCTTCCTGCTTTTCAGGTTTTTCTTCCTTTTGGCTCTGTTTCCTGGAGGAAGTGGTTTGCAGCAACAGGTGCTGTAATTTCCTCCAGAACTGGACAGAACCAATCAATTAACTAATTTGAATATCGACAGCTCTATTGAGCCACTTAGAGAAGGGGTACGCCCTGTGAATTCAGATTAAAAGGAGATGAAGGGCGGGAATCTTTCTCTTGCTCTTCCGGCGAAGACAGAGGTAACAGGGCCCGCTCAGCCCCCTTGGCAGGGGGTTGGGCCGGCCCGGCGGGGCCCGGCTGGGCCCTGCCAACGCGAACCCAGGTGCAGGCCTGGTGGGAGGCCAGGCCGGGCCATGGTCCAGCTCCGCCGCGGGACCATGGCCTTCACCTTCCTCCC
>VYZQ01009599.1:677-25888 GCA_013400655.1 Mystacornis crossleyi
AAGAGTAAATGTTAATTTTTAATCAATAATACAGCATCCTTGAGAACATTTTACAAATTAGGACTTCATTACAGTCCCGGCATATGTTGTTAATGTTGGTTGTTACATGCTAATTAGTTTGGATTTTTTAAATCAGTAGTAACACTGGAAATACAGGCTATGAAACTGTCATTGTGCAGAAATTTTCCAGGCAAAGGTCAAGTAAGAGCTCATATATAGAAGTGGGATGTAGTTACTTGCTGTTTGAATTTACTCTGTGAAATTAGTTGGTAAGGAAATTAACTCCTTTTCCTAATATAGGTTAACCAACTGTATGTGTAGTGCACAGGAATTTCTTCTGATTTCTGATTTCACCATTTGAAGGCACCATGATTATAAATTGATGGGTTTTTTGAAGGCTAAGCATTTTAAAGCACATAGATTTATTCATGCAGACTATCAATTACTTTGATATCTTTTGAATTAGCATTCAAGTTGAGGGGCTTTGAACTGAAAGGATTTCATTAATTGAAGGCAAAAGATAGGGAGTCTGTAATTCCTTTGGATGTAACTGCCATGAATCTTGAAATGTGGCAGGAAGAGTCATTAGCAGAGTGCCATTCACATTGGCTCATCAGAAAGGGAGTTTGATGTGATTGCCTCAAGCAGAGTACAGAAGGTCAGCACGGGCCAATACCCTCAGCTAACAGAAATGTGGAAAGTTCACAGAGCTGCATGACAGCTAGCTCCAGTAATCCTGACTCCTCTGTCTACATGAGTTGTTTCTCTGGGAGAAACCTATCGTCAACTGCTCAAGGCTCTTGCCATTTAAATTCTTAAAGGGGTTTTGTTTTTTATTAGCTGACATTTCTATAATATTCTACGTGACTTAACATTATTTTTAGGGGTAGTAGTAGGGTTCAGTTAGAGATTATGGATCAAGACAATGACCTGCTCCCTCTGTTCTGCGTGTTTCACTTCCAATTTTTCTCAGTGTTTAATGTTCTCCTACTATAGCTCTTGTGTAATTTCACGTACTATTAAATGCATACAGAAAATCTTGAATCTTTGCAGACCAAGAAGATATGTGACCGGTCAGGAAGGGCCATTTCTCCACGTCATTTAGCAGAGAGAACTTGGGCACAAAAAGGATGGATGTTTGAGAGGAGACAGCACCAATCACCAATTCCCAATTCTTTTGTGCTTTAATTTATTCTACTGGTACACGACTGGGCAGGAAGGTACACTTGAATGAATGTGGGAATTTACCTTACTTCCCCCTGCACCACTGACATGGATGGGCACAATTCTGCGAGCAAATGAGGAAGTTTAAGCTGGCAGAGCCATCCAAGGCAATGAAACATGACGGGGGGTGGGGCCGAGGGTCTTTGTTCAATGTAAGAAATTTAAAATTATGTTAGTGGGAAGGAGAATATCCCCCTAAACTTTTTCTTTTCATCTTATCCAGCATCAAAAATAGGAGATCTGGAGCTGTTTCAGCTCCTTCACTAGATTTCAGTTAGAAAAGTTTAAATCTTAACCAGTTCTGTAGTGGACAAGAAACACTTTACTCTTTATATGGCAGTTCAAAGTGTATATAGGATTTCATGCTTGCTGGTTGAAGTCTTTAGAAGGACTATCTGCCTCACTATTCCCTGCTTATTAATCCCACTACCACATTTTCCCGCATTAATGTGAAAGTGAATATTCCCCAAAATGAGAAGTTGAGACACCAAATTGATTCAAGTGGTCTCGTTTTCTCTCTGAGAAATTGCATGTGACTTCATGCCTATAGGGAAGTAGAGGGAAGAGATTTAAGTTTTCTAAACCTCTGTTATTTCTGTTACTTCTGTAGAACAGCTACCGTTTCTTCAAGTGACTGTTGCTGGTCTCAGCCTCTTTAGGAAGGTTATTTGAGACTGAAATTGACTGAACACATTGACTTGATTCATAAACCTTTCCAATTACTAAACTGATAAANTTTTAACTGTGGTTATTACTTTTAATACTGCTGCCTTTTAAGAACAGTGTGAGATGCACTTGGTTGTGGTCGCAGGAAAAGTTCGCTTTTAGCCTCTGGGGCTGTAAAAGGTTCAGTTGATAGTTAAAATAAAAGGTAAGTCACTTACTGCTAGTCAAGTCTTAAATCTGGTGATACTTTTGGGAAACTACCTTGCATGCCTTTACAAGCAAAGGCACTTTTCCCCTTTCAACTGGCATTTCAGGCTGTAGCTGTATTTTCTCTCATAGTCAAGTCTTGAGTTTTTATGTTGCCTGTCACAGTTACAAAATGTTAATGTCATTCAAGCAATCAGTCCAATTAAAATCTCACACCATTTATATTATTTATCCATCTTGTCCTACTGTCTCTCAATAGTACTTTTGTACTTTTGATCACTAATATTCAGTAACTCTTAAACCCTGACCAGATTTTAAGTCGCTGGGTTATTTGCGTGTTTTCTTCTTTTTTATTTAAGTAAGCATACTAGGTCTGTGGCCTTTCACTGTATCTGCTTTATTCAATCAGATTTGTAACTTTTGGTGCTATGTGTACCCTCAGATTCAAGCCTACCATGCAAGTTTCAGACCTAGTAGTCACCTCTGAATCAACAGGAATCAGAAATGCTAGGGACTGGAAAAATACGGAAGTCACAAATATTTCGTGTTTAAAATAACACCTGCACAGCTCTTCTGTGCAGCTCCTGTTCTGTTCTCCCCTGGCATTATTTTGAGTCAGCTATGTGTATATGCAGTTTTCCAGGTAGTAAATGCTATGGTTTAAAAAAGTGGTGGTTGGTGACACTACTGCCAAACAGTGGAGCTCCAGCATTTCTCAGTCTTTTGAATCCAAACTCAGACACATGCAGTATTTGGAAATGCCGCTATGCTGTATGAGTCATTTGCCTCTCATGAGATGGTTTTCTGGAAAAATGCATTCCTCAAAATAATAAATAAATTTTGGAACTGGTATTGGTGACCTGGCCAATGGTGATCCAGCTTTTTCATATTTCTTCATTGCAGTCCAGTAGGGAAGATGCAATAACTTCATTTTTGGGGACCTAGGGATGACAGTATTATCGTGAGGGAAGAAAGCAGAGTGAATGAGAACTTGGAGGGCATATATGTAACTGTGTCTGTGTGTGTGTATAAGGAGTAGATAAATCTGGTAAGGACAATGAGTGATTTAATTTGATCTGATTTTCTAGTTATCCCAGAAATCCACTGAACAACCTTTTTTTCAGATGTAGATTAAATCTAAACACAAAGCCAAAGCAAATTGCATATCCATTTATTCCACACAAGGGAAGAAAATTGCATAAATAAACTTAGAATCAGCTTAGATTTTTTTTTTAATGTTCATTTTATTGCACATGCCCCTTGACAGTTACTTAATTTTAAATGGTTTGGGTTTTGAGTCATAGATTTTGAGCACATGTCTCTTCAAAGAGATTATAAGTGTTGCTGCGTTCTAAAATAAACTGTGATATAAGTAAAGCAAAGTAAAAATCCTTCAGTAATAAAATTTAAATGTACTTGATGTAGTTCAAAAATCCCAGATAATTTAAAACACCATTCCTTTAATTTCTAGTTGTTTTCTTCACTTTTTTCTTATTAAAAATGTAATAAAGTAACTTTAAACTACAAAGGTAAATAAATATACAGTGTATTTAATAAAAAGATAATAAAATATTGCATACATTATGTACATATTTTCACTTACTGTTAGCTGATTCAAAAAACTGCAAATCAAATTTAAATATTCCAACATTGAGACCAGTTCACTTACTAAGACGAGACTTGTCTTAGTTCATACCTGTATAACTTGGTCTAAAATGGGGTTAGGTGGAAACTGATATGGTGCTAGTTTAAGTTCATTTTAAGAGACATCCAACTGAGATAATGCTATAGATGGAAATATTTCAATCCAGCAACTATAATAGGGTACCTAAATAATGTTTGCTTGTTGGTTTTTTGTGGGTTTTTTTTTTGGTTTGGTTTGGTTTGGTTTGGTTTTTTGTTTCACTTAGCCTTTGAAGAACAAAAATCAGTCAGGACTTTCTTCAAAATACTACAGAAGAAAAAAAAGAGAGATACACAGATACAGAGGAACATACTAGGAGCTTAAGCGGTTTTCTAGGACAGACTCCTCATCGTGGTAATATATTAACTTGTCCTAGGGTTACCCTCCACCTTTGCCTTGTACTTCCCCAAGTACCCTCATCAGGACTTAGAGAATTCTTAGCATTCCTAGGAAAAGCCTTATTGGTAAAGAAAAATTTAGCATGGAAGCACTTGAAATAGTAAGAAATGTCACTGCCTGGCATTAATTTTAAAGTGAAAATCCCAGCAACATTGATTATTTTCAGATATTTCAACGTTTTCAAAGCCACAAAATGAACCTTCTCTCAGGCTTTCAAAGGCTATTTTAAGATTGTGTGAACTCTTTGTAAGAAGAGTCCTTGAGAATTCCCTGCCATTTTTGATCCAAATGTGTAGCTTTCATATTGATTGAATTGAAATTTTCATGAGAAGAAATCTTGTAACATTTTCCTCTTTTATACCTCTGGGTAAAGCTCTGCTCCCCACATCTCGGTTAAATCAGCACTGACCTTGCAGCTCCCAGCAGAAAACACAAAAGTTCCTCTTGTCACATTTCCCCCTGCTGTTTTCAAGAAGTTGTGCTCTTCAGAACTGTAGGATCAAACCTTCAAAAATATATCCAAAGCATGCCATGGACAAATTACAAATACGGTCTCTATATTAAAGGGAACTAGTTGCACAACTCAACATGCTTCTTCTGGAAACAGTTAAAATCATACAGAAGTTCATTAAAATTAATTCTATATTCCTCATTTGCACTATTTGCTAACCTCAAGCCTCCCTAAATTTCTGTCTAGGAAGGTGCTGTGCCATGTGCCAGGCTGGGCTTGGTAGTGGGGATTATTGACATAGAGCAGAAGCATTATAGATAGAGCAGGTGTACCATAACTGGGTTTAACACCAGTGGACAACTGGATCTTGTCACAACTACTTGGTGTAGAGGACAAGCTGCACAGGAGGACCTGGACGCTGAGGAAAACAAACCCTGCAAAACTGCTTGGGTTTTTTTTCCCTTCCTCTCTGCAGAGGGGCACAAAACACAGAACACAGACCTATAGTGAAGGTGATGCTTCCTGAATCCTGAAGATGGAGGGATATTTTTATAGAACATTCCTGAATAGGGAATGAATAATACAAAGACAAGTATAATTGATCTGAAGGCACTGTATTTTCTATGTTATTCTCGACATTTTATTGAGCATTTACTCAAAAAGAAATTGCAGCATATTTTGCTTTTTTATTATTCTGACTTTCAAAAATAGACTTCTCAAGTATTTTTAATAGCCCTTTATATTTTGTCATATATCTAGAATATGGTACCGTTGTTTTATTTTTTACCTCTTCCATTTTTTGTACTGGAATTTTAAAAATCTTTTATTATGTACTGGAACTTATGCCATACTATATTCCTAGAGTAAAGTGGACCAAAACCCTCAAGCCCATTCGGTTAGGTTTGCTGTCATTTATGCGTTTAAACTATTGAATGATTTTCAGAGGCTTCTGTTCTATTACCTTGAAGGGCTTTTTCTTCCTAAGAAGCAGTTTTGTAAGGTTAGGCATTTCAGAGGCTTGTTAAAGCCCTGGTCAGGGGGAACTGTTTGTTTGGTTTTAATTTTTTTTTCTGTTTTACTATTGTATTTGGATGAGTATTAAAATCATTTATGTTGTGGATTGGGTTCTTCAGTAAAACATGTTCCTTCAAGCATTCTCCCCCAGACTACAGAAGGCATATCCAAATTCATTATTCCCTTTCTATTTACTAGCCAGGCAAGATGCTCTGACTGGCTATTTTTCATCTTTCTTGAGGGCATTTGGTGTATATGAGTGCAGATGTTTTTGCTCAGCTTTGTCTTTGATAAAATGTGTATTACAGTAGAGTTCACAGGATCAAAGACAGAAAGACCTAATAAATTCTTTATGTCCTCTAAGCTTTTTTTTTTTTTTTTTTTTTTTTTTTTTTTTTTTTTTGTCTCCAACCAGACTGGAATATGTATGTTTATTGTAATTTCTTCTGCTGGTATTAAAAGGGGATAAGAAGAGTTGATACTTGGTTTTCATTTTACTTAAACTGTGGCCTGGTAAAAGCAGGACATAAAGAAAGCAGAAATAAGGTCTGAAAATCTGGGAAATCTGGGACTCGGAACTTGTTCAGTCATAGCCTGATCTGCTGTGCTTAACAGAAATAGGTCATGTATTCAGCAGAAGAAATATTAAAGCAGCAGGCATTTTTGCCAGTTTGGATGGGTTTGTTCAGTTGTCATTAGCTGGTATAAAAAGATCTTGGATACAAGATACACGTATATATTACAAGGAGTATAAAGCAGTTACCGTCCAGGTAGCACACGGCAGCTAGGCAGGATTTAATGAGCTCTTAGGCTAAGCACCAGTCCGTAGGCATCAGCATTAGCTCTGAGGCCGAGCACGCGGCACCTCCGGCCAGCGCGGGCCCGGCAGGAAGGGTCAGCCTCTGCAGCCCCCGGCTCCGCTGCGCTGCTGAGCTGCCGTCTGCCACCGGCTCTGTCATCGCTGCTGTCACTGCCAGCTCAGATCTGTGACCTGATGATTCCCAGCTCACTTGACTCTACCATCGATGGCTTTTCCCTTTTGGATTTTATACCTCACTGTGTTGGTGCAGCTTCCCCTCCTGAAAGTTAGCTTACATTTTTTTTCCTGTTGAATTCTTGCATTAGTAACAAGCCCCAGCTCAGCAACTGTACCCATCTGTAATTTTTATTTTCTCATCTTTCTACTCTTTCAGGGAGCTCATTTTCCTAACTTAGTCATTTTCTCAAAAGCCAGAGGCACAGCTGGGTTGGATCAGAGCTGGGCCTTAAGTCCTGGAAAGAGAGCCAGCCAGGGCCCTGGGAGTCAGGGGAAGCTTACAAAGCATTGCTGTTGATTTCTTCTATACTCTATTTTTCTTTTTTACTGTTAATATTTAGTTTTATCAATTTCTTGACAACCAAACGGTAACAATTCTGAACATTTTGTTTGTGGAAGCATAGCGTTACATTCTGCTTTCCTCCTAATATCAATATAGGCAGTTGCTCTATATTGACCAATATTTCATCTTTCCACATGGACCTATATTTCTATATTGACCTATTTCATCTTTCCCTACATTTTTCAACCATTTACATTGTTTTCTTTTTGCAACCAATTTCGGGTGCATAGCATTTTCTGTAGGCTTATAATAAAAATTTTAATGCCAGGAAAAGTATGTATTGCGTGCATTACAGAGGAAAGTAAGTCATATTTCCATAAGGAAAATGGAAAATCTGTGTTTTCATTCCCCATCATAACTATGTTATCTTGCTGTCTTCCTAGAACCAGTCCTTATAAATGTATATCAATGTAAGTGCTGAAAACACCCAGATATTCAGTGAATTGAGTTTTTTAGTATAGATTTACATTCGTATAGATTTACAGATTCCTTTTTTGAACGCAGATTTCTCTTGTTTCAGTGGATTTTGCATACGATTGCAAATTACTACTCAGGTTACATAAATTTAGTTTGCGGTCATTATATGGGTAATTTGTTACTTAGTAAAGTAGTTTGCAAGGTTATGAGACATTAATCCTCCAATAGGTCTTTAATTAGGAGAGATGAACTAAATAATTCATAGCAAGACGTGGCCTGAAAACATTTATACTACTCGATTATACCATTTTACATGCAGCGACAAATTGTTTTGGTGTAGTCTGGAAATAGCAGGACTTAATTAATTGCTTTCAAGGTTTTAGACATCCCTGATAAATTCTTGAAATGCATTAGATTGGAAATTCATACAAAGGCTAAAAATAGAGTTCAAGTCCTTGGGGTTAAAAAGCTGAGATGAGAAGGGAGCTTGCAGAAAAGAGCAGGAAGAAGCTGAAAGAGGAGAGGAATGGCAGCTAACTAGCATGTCCAATTCCTCAAATATTATTTTTGCAAAACTGAGCTGGAAATCATTAAATATGGGAAACATTGTGATTTTACATTTGAGTAAAAGGAATGTGCCTTTTCCATATCTGGTCCATTAGATGGAAGAGGTGGCTGTGAAAGGACCCCTGAATAGATTAAAGAACATACAGACGAGCGGAAAAAAAAAAAGGTGAGATTTTTTCTCTTCTGAAATCACACTGCAGATGAAATCAACTAAATTAAAATAATTTATTAGACTGGAAGGAGATATTACTTAAAATTAAAAAAAGCCAAACCCAAGCAAAATAAGCTGGATTTTGTAGTAACCTGAGGATCAGTATATGTCATTAAGTGGTGTCTTCAGATGATGAATTGGTGAATCATGCTGCTATTGCACCTACAGCTAGTGGGAAGAGCAAATAGCAAAGGATTATAGTCGTATGATCATATATAGCTGAGGAAAAAAAAAAACTTTTGGTAAGAATATTTACCAATTTATGCTGTGAAGGAGGGTATTTTTCCAATGAATTAGATACCACACTGAACACTTGAATGTGAGCTCTAAAAGATGGAAATTCATGACTCCAAACCTGGAATTAATCCCTGAAAAATGGCCCTTTTGAGTATGGACAAATAACTTTTTTTTCTTTGCAGTCAAGTTGCTGACCTTTACATGTAGCCTCGCAGCTGGAGCACTCATCCAGGGCTCTCAAGTCTGCCTTTGGTTTCCTCTGTGGCTTGAGACGACTCAAATGCTCACTGCAACCTCTCAAGAGGACATCTGGGCTCAGTAAAAAGAGCTGCACCATTGTGCTGAATGCAGCTGTGGAAGACCAGAAAATGAGCAACCAAAAGGGAAAGTAATGGAAAAGATAAGTCATCTGCAGACTACATAATGGGAAAGGGCAGTTTGAACACCATACAGACTGAAAAGTGTGTTTTACCTATGACTGCTTTCTGACTTTTTGCTGGGGATAACCACTTTATACCTACCAGCAGACCTTGAGGTTATACATGTTTAATTTATTGCTATGGATGTGTCTTGTGGGGACACCTGGAAGTTTGTGAAACATCCTGAGTCCAGGCTACTATCCTCCACTTAAACGGTGTGATAGGTGCTTTAGCACTTGTGCTGCTTTAGACCTTCGTCACTTGAGTTTCACATTCTCTGTCAGTTTGTGAAAGTACTGAACTGAAAACAGTATTACAGAACTGAAAACAGTACTACTGAACTGAAAGTAGTAGTAGTAGTACTACAGTACTACTGAACTGAAAACAGAGTACTACAGTACTCCTCTGCCCAAAGCACTGGCATTAGGAACAGTGCCACTGAGGACAGCAATGGATGTGACAACAACAGGGGGTGTCTGAATGGAAACAAGAAGGGAAATAGTAGTAGAGACCCAAAAGTCGCTATTGCTAGAGTGCACATACCTAGCCTCATTCGTAATAGATTTCACTAGTAACTCATTGTAGGGATCCTGGGAATTCTCAGAATATCTGCTGCTTCTGGGATGATTTTAGACATCTATAGAGAATTTCAAACATATTTAATAAAGAGAGAATCTGACATCCCCCTCAGAAGCAAAACATCTCTGTGTGTTATAACAAGGTACTGATTGTAGAGATGCAAGAGGTAGAAGAAAAGGAACTTGTAAGGTCTCAGCAAAACAATGTAGTTATATCAGAAAGGATAAATAGTTGAAGAGTAGACTTACTGATTCTGTTTGTCCAATGCAAAAATGTGAGGTAGGTTGAGGCTGAATTTTATGGGTTACATGTGAGTGAAGAAATCGCATTTCACAACTTCAAAGCAATTGCTTTACTTCATAATCATCCAAAATCAGATGAAATGTTCTTGTTCCATTTTTCAGTCAGACACATATTTTTACAGAACCTATTTTTTAGCAAGACAGAGCACTTAGAAGGAACTGTAGCAAACTCTTTCAATTCACTTATCAAAGCAGCACCCAACAATAGATGTTAACAAAGGAAGTTAATCTGTATTCTATAAATAAAAAGCTAGAGAACATCAAAGCTACTTGCAAAATCTTGTGTTTCTTTTAAGTTTCATTCAGTTTCCCCTCTTTGCATGCCTGTGATGAAAGTTTATTTAAGGAGTTCAGCTAAAATATTCAGCATTAGAGAAAAACAAAAAAAACCAGCCTTCATACAGGAGAAATAAGAAAAGTGCAGCTGAGCAAGGAAGATGTCAGAAACAGCTTAGCTGTCAGTAGCTGTGATATGTTGCTGAGGCAAAACCCTGCAGGCAGGCTTTATTTGGCTGCTGCCTTCCTCAACATGAGAGGTCAGTGCCCTGAGCAGCTCCAGTAGCATTGCTGGAATCACAGGAGTGCACTCTGTCCCTCCAGCATCCACTACCCCAGTGCCTGCCTGAAGCTGAGCCTGGATTTCAAACTAGTTGATGCCACCAGTATTGTTCCTCTCAGTTGACCTGAAAAAAAGCATGAGCTGTTGGTCTTGCAGGGCCTGCTCCTGCTTTCCCTGTGAAGCTTTGGACTCTGCTGCAAGTCTACTCAGCTGTTTTGAGTTTGTTCTGAAGAAATTAATTGATAGAAGTGATGGCTGCATCTGGCAGTAGGAGTAGCACCAGTGTCTGTGGCATTAAAGAATACATGCCAAGATAGCACTAAAACAGTGTGTACCTGAAGCCTTAAAACCAAAATCAAGAAGAGTAAGTTAAGTGGGTCTCTCAAGGCAAACTGATAGTGGAAGGGTGTAGTAGAAAAGCATCCTCTGCTGAGATGAACCATTACATGTAATGGATGCAGGGCAGAGGCAGCCATACCAGTAGAATTCAGCATGATCTCTCTCACTGTAGCCTGGCTGCTGAGAGACAACTTCGGGCAGTGGCAGACACAGTCCAGGTTTCCTTCCCTACAAGAGAGGCCATAAAACCTGAGATAGGTGTCCTTCCAGGGCTACATTGCCTCTGTCGTTCTCTGAAGAGTTTTTTGTTGTAAAGCTTGTGTTTTCCCTGCTATTGATGCAGCTCCGTTTGCTGCGTAGATTTTTTGAGGGCAGAACAGGTGCTTGGCCTGCCTGGCTGGGGAAGCTACCAAGACGACTAATGGGGAAATCCTGCACTGATGCCACTCAAAGAGGTTAATTGCTAGTTATGTCATGGATGAATTCAGCCTGTGAAATTGTTTGAATATAAATTAAGCTGACTTGTATGATTTATGGTTCTTCAGAAAAATTCTTACAACTGGATAATATAGATATGATTCAGTTATTTTTACTTTGTTTGAGAAAAAAAAAAAAAACTAGCACCCAAACCGAAAACCCAAGAGCCATCCTCAAAATATTAGACTATGTTTTCATATATTTCTTAGTTATCCTCACTAAGACTGTTACAAAAATAGAGAATATTGACCATTTCTTGAGCTACTTAAGTATATTTTGCATTTCTCTTATTTTCAAATCGTTACTTAGATGCATACAACCATCCTAAGTGTACCGCTGCCGTTGTGAGATGGATCTTAAAACAAGGAGATCTTGTATAACTCGTGCAGAGTTTGCATATTTTACTGTTTGTAGAAACGCTTATTCAATATTGGGAATTTCAAGAAATAAAATCTTACAATGAAAGGGTAAAAAAAGGAAAAAAATTAATAAAAGGCTGAACCTGCAGGAGCAGCCACACACACAGCCTCCTGGGGGTCCTGTGCTGTTTCTGAGGCACAGATGTGTGCTGGGGAATATAAAAGTCAAATTGGACATAATACATCATATAGATATAGACAGATAGATATAGATAGATATTGAACTTTTAAAGAGCTCTTGTCTTCCACAGAAAACTCTTCTGTGTCTATGAATCAGGAAAGGCTGAAAACCACTGAATTAGCAAATAGACAGCTGTTGGTATTATCTGAATTGTGGTGTTTTCACTTCATCCTGGTTGTAGTGTGGGGAGAAGTTTGAAAGGATGTCTCTTATGCTTCCTTGCTTTAACACTGCATTAACTTTTGGATAGAAAAAAATCAACTGCTAATGCTGCTTTTGTGGAAATACAGTATCCGTGATTACTGGTAGTTAAGGAAATAATTCACTCTGTTCAGAAACTCTTTACTCTGCCTTCATTTACTGCTAGTTGTCAAAGACGAGAGATACTGTGTAAAATACCTGCATAATAAAGTAATCTGTAAAACTAGTGGTTATATTCAGAAGACACATTCAGAATGTTTGTTCTATGTTCAGAACATTAGGTAGCATACTGTAGCTCCATGACTCTTGGTATGTGCTAAATTTACTCACCAATATTCGGTGTTTTAAAAGCTTAAATAGGCTAGAAAACAGAGCTAATTTTTAAACTGCCTTCTGGTACCCTTGCAGAAATGTTTCAAAAGTGAAACAAGGCTTTTGAAGCCTGCCTGTACTGAGCCCCTCAAGGTGGTGTTTCTTGATAGCTGCTGCCAGACTTCTGCACAGCCAGATCATCTGGTGGATTAAAGTTGGTCTGTAATTAGGCACAGTTACATGCCTGGTCTCTGCTACATGATGGCAGCCATCCAGTAGTGACTTTAACATTTGCAAACCTTCCTGAAGTTTACTTTTTTAAAATCCATGTGTAGAAAAACAAATGCCCTTCTTCCTGTTACCGAAGTGCCGCTACCTTAGACTTCCTTCTGTGTACTGACAGTTCTTCTTCAGTGCCTTTTAGTGTGTTAAAGATGCTTCTCTCTGAGATGGTGTCATCCATATAGACCTTCATGAGAACTCCCATGAGAAAAGATTGTATTGACAAAATGTAAAGTCTTAATGAGATGTCTTCTGTGCAATCCATGTCCTCTGCCCAGAGGAAAGCCATCTCACTCCCCTTTGTTGGCTATGACCTGACCCTAGCTATTATGACACTATAATTCCTCAGACACTGAGGTTTCTCTCTGCAGTGTTTGTTTCTAATTTTACATGGAGATCTTTTTGCCCTCCTTGGCCTGTTACTAGACTGGGAAGTACTCATGGGGGAAGCTTCATGAAAATATTAATTGGAAAAGAAGGAAGAGGGAGATGAAGTTTGCTTCAGTCTACAGAACAACCTCCTTTGACTGGCTTGTAAAACTAACTTTTATTAAAAATGCAATTTAAAAACATAGTTTGAAATGTCTGTCAACAAGAGTATGTGAAACATTCAGTGGTTTCTGGTTTGAAATACATTATGCAGTGGTCTTTAGGCCTGCATTGTTTGGCCTTCTTGCCTGTAAGTGGTGCGTGCCTGGACCTAGTTTTGGTGCAGAGAGCTCTCCCTGTCCCTTTGTATAACCATAACTCTGCAAAATGTGGATTGAATTCGTCCCGTAACAACAACATCATAATGAGAGAAATTGCTAGTTTTATAACTTCTAATACTTCTTTAATGGCATATTCTATCATAATGGCAACTAATCAATCTCTCTAAACCAACTAGGATTCAAAGAATTGTTTAGGTTGGAAATGACGTTAAGATCATCAAATCCAACCATTAAACTAACATGGCCAAATTCACCACTTATCCAAGTCCCTAAGTGCCACATCTAAAGGCTTTTAAAATACCTACATGGATAGGCACTCAACCACTTTCCTGGGGAGCCTGACCACCTTTTCAGTGAATAAATTTTTTCTCATACCCAAGCTATACTTCCCCTGTCACAACTTGAGGCCTTTTCCTGTTGTTCTAGTGTTTGTTAATTGGAAAAGAGACTGATCCCCCACCTGGCTACAACCTCCATTCAGGCTCTTGTACAGAGTGACAAGACCTCCGGATATCGTTTAGGCTACAGGACTACCTACATATGTAGACCTCTCTTATACTGATGTATTTATTTTTATAGCTTTGTTGTAGTAATTCAGTGCTATTGGAGTATAGCAGTATGGTATATATCACGTGTTTGTGTGGCCAGACCCAAATGGCAAATGTCTAGTGTCCATATCCAAATGGCCTGGAATCCCTCACATCTCAGTAGGGCAGAGACTTTCACTAAGAAGTCTCCAGGAGCTCTAGGAGAGTGTAAAAAAGCATAAGCAAGGAGCTGCGTTTACAAAAGACAGTCTTTAGCAGGTGACTTGAAAAACTGGCAGTGATACCTGCTGGAACCAGCCGTAAAAACCTAAAGAATATGCTGATTTGGTGTAGCAGCTTTTCTCTTTTAATTGTTCTTTTTATGTATTGCAGATTTTCTGTATGAATGTGAATAATTGTGTTATATACTGCACTGTGCTATTGTAACTATGGGTAAAAGGTGATAAATGTGTGAGAAAGGGAAGAGAAGTGGTGAGATGCTGATAAATCACTTTCAGGTCTTGTAGATACTAAGTACATGTGAAATGAAAATGTTTCCTTAGGTTTCACTACTTGTCAGTTCAAGTTCTGCCATATTTTCCATAACGGGAGGCAGGAAAAGCTGTGCTGGATCATTTCCTTGAATACAACTTATGAAAAATCTTTTAAATGGAAACCTTCATTCCACAAATTACCCTTTGCTTATTACATCTTAGTAATAAAAGAAGAACATGTTCACAAGTTGATTAGGTAATTCTTATTATTGAAATGCTGTTTTCAGTCAAAAATGACCTTTTCTCACATTTATTGGGAAACCAGCTTTAAGACACATTAAACTAAAGCTTTTGTGGTGCTGTAAAGCTGCTGACCACGATGATGAGCTTCAGTTTGTTTGCTCTCTACAACTCTTATTACAGGCAGCTGGCTGCTTGATAAGCTTTTGGGGAGGAGGGCGTCTCTCATATTTTGGCTCTGTCTTCCTGGTCTTTCAGTCTCTGCTGCATGTTATTAAGTCAACTTTACAAAGCTTGCTCTGCTTAAATTCTGTGCATAAAGGAGGATGATAAGAAGGGGTTTTAGGTAAAAGATTGTCTGCTGCAGATTATGCAGCAGTCTTACTACATGGCATACTGCATCAATATTATCTGTAGATGTTGAATAAGATTATTTTGTTTTAATTAAGTTATTTTAGAGAACATAAACTTGCTATTTTCAAATTTTATTCTTATCTCCATTATAGTTCTATTACTAGTTTTCTAGTAATGGCATTTTTATATTAAATAAACTTCTGGCTCCTTTCTGAACCCTTCTCATCCTGCTAAAAAACATGGGAANACAAGGATAAACTATGTTGACATTTGAAAGGAGAAAGACATCAGAGGAAAACAGTGCTATTTGAGAAATGCTTTCACCTGCTGTCTTTTATGTATCTTCCTTTCTGCTCAGAGATTTTTTTTTCAGAGCAGAATTTTTATGTTTGTCTAACATTGCTTTATGTAGTTTTTATTGTTAATGATCATGGTAGGGAGTTATCTTAGAATATTGGCTTTTACTACAAAACATTTAATATTTAACATTTTCCTGCAACATTTGAAAGTACTTAAGCGTCTGTTTTTTCTGTAGATCATTTTTTCCTTTTTGTGTGAAATTGAAAATACAGATCTTGCTGAAGATTTCAGTGTGTATTTTTTCAAGCTGTAGTTTTTCAATAATCAGTCATGGCATACCACTGCTATGGTACGTGGATTGTGCTCCTCTATGCGTTGCTAAGCAAAGTTTTCACTATATTTTATTCCTATACTATTCTATCCTATGTAATTTACAGCAGTGCTATACAGGACAGAGATGCCTCATTGTTTTACACTGAGTAGAGTCTATCTTAAAGCATTCCCAACACAGGCATCCACATGTGGACCAGATATGTAGATCCCGCCTTTGTAGTCATGCAGAGGAAAAAAGCCTTTCTAGGATGTGGTCAAGATCATCCTAAGATTAGTGCCAGAAATATGAGAGAAGTGTTTGTTTCTTTCCACTGACAATAAAAGTCATCTAGCAGTTGTTATTCTGTGGACGTTTAAAGTTAAAGTGACATTTCTATCAACCATTCTCTCAGCTGTGGAAAGTGCAGAGATACAGAGTTGAGAGCATTGCTTACTGATAGTCCATAATGCCTCTGTGTGTTCAAGTTAATTGCTGTGTGGTTTTTAAGCTTTTTTGAAAGAAAACATTGTGGGTTTGGGACAAGAGGGATTGGCTTTGAGATGAGTGATAATTTTTAAACAGTAGCTATGCCTTATGTCTTGATACCTAGGGATGTCAGAAATAGCACAGTGAAAAAAAGAGAGAGGGATTTGTGGGCAGAGGGCAGGTGAAGATAGTCAGAAGTACCAAGTAAAAGCTATTTATCAAGTGGTTTTACTGCTCAAAGAATTCAATTTATTCTATAGGTATTTACCACATAACATTTTTTTGCTGTGATTCATCATAAGCTGTGCCTCTATCAAGCCACTGTGAGGGGGACAGGGTAGACAGGACTTTTTTTCTGTCCCTGTACAGGAGACTGGCAGAAGCTCATAATTTTCCACACAGCTTCTCATGAGGCTTTGTAGAGGATTTTAATGGTGTCGTGCTCTACCTAAGATTTTGTGGAATACCTCTGTCTACAATTTCAAAGAATTATGATAGATTTGGAGAAAACTTGTCTTTTATGCCCTGATTGCTTGATGACCTGAATGCAACCTCTCTGCTACTGTCAGTGATATACAAGACCCTTGGAATTATAAAACACAAGCTTTTTTTGTTTAATGTGACAAAGTATCAAATGATATAAACTGGGATTTGGGTTGGGGTTTTTTGTTTGGTTTGGTTTGGGGGTTTTTGGTTTGGTTTGGTTTGGGGGCTGCAACCTTTCCCTGCGAAACAAAGAAAGCCTGTTGTGTGCAGATAAAAATCTCCTAGAAGACAGAGAAAAACCTTTTTAATAAAGAAAGCATTCTGTTGTGTATACATTGGACAAGCAGGCAAGATACCTCCACAGTTAAGTGTTCTAAAATCATTCAAGGGACAAATGGAGCACAAAATATGAACTATCTATACTTTTCTACCACATAAAGTTATCCATTCATATATATAAAGGTAGACTGGAATTCAGGCTGTATTTCTCTATGTGTTTTCATAAGGAAATTGTTCTCAATGCAGTATAATTAGCCACATTATCCCAAAATTAGAGGAGAATTTTTGTCTGAGAGGATGTAGTGCTCTGTGTTTGACTTTATTTTCTACAGGAAAATTTGCCAGATTAGTTCTCACATAAAACGTTGAATTTATGTGATGTTATTATTTCAGATGCTACCATCCCAAAACCTAAGTTTAGGCAGGTTTCGACAGAAACATGACTAAAGCTAAAAACATTTCTTTCCTTCAAGCGCATTTTAATTCTAAAAACAATGTTGTGTGATGTCTACAGTAAAACCTATTGGGCCTTGTAGTTATATCTTAAAAAAAGAAAAACAGCAAAGTTTTCATCCAGGTAATTCCAGTGTACAAAGTGGAGCTATTAATGTTTGTATGCAGTGTTGTATCATAAACTACATGAGAGCTACAGGGACCATGGTGTTTATCACTTCCTAGGGCATCATCTGTATGGTTGGATGGTGATGGAAAACACTATCATTAATGGTGTTTATCACTTCCTAGGGCATCATCTGTAAATCCTGGGCTGGTTTTCGACTTGAACATCACAATACAGATATAGAAGTTGCATATAGTGCCAGTGGGTTGTGTCAATGAAGAGCAGTCTGATACTGATATATTTTAACTCTGAGGAAGAAAAATCCAGCACTCAGAAGATAATTGTTGTCCTCCTTAAAAATTAAAGACCAACAGAAAATAAGAGTAGACAAATACTTCAATTTGCTCTTGATTTATTCAGATGTGTGATTCTGTGACTGGGTAGGATAATTTGGTTATTTAGGTGAATTTCTGACTTTATGCAAATAAAAATTCAATGAGGCAGAAAATGAGAATTCCTAACTAAATAGAAGCTGTTCTTTTTAGTCACAGTTAACTGATTGGAACAAGTGGAAATTAAAAGCAAGCCTGGAATTTAGTGACCCACTGATAAGATGCCTCAATTCAAGTGGCACAAGGGTGGAAGAAAAATTCATCAAGTTCAGGAAATAATATACAAGAGTGCTGGTACCAGACAAAGAAAGGTCAATTTTCAAATTGTGTGAACTTCATCAGGAGCTTCTCACAGACTCACAACTCTATTACACATACATACATACATATACATACATATATAGAGATAGATATATACACACATATATACATTTATAGTATGTATATTTTNATAGTATGTGTATTTTATTGTACATTTTACACGTAACTTTTTTTAAAAAGCACATTAATTTTCTGATGGCATATTAATCTACAGATTTTATTTTGATCCCTCAGTAGTTCTCAAAAAGAAAAGGTTCTTAATATGACATTTCTGGCTCCTCTAAAATTTACAAGGAAAAGTTGTAATCTCTACTGTTGATTTCTGAGTGCATAACAAACCATGTGAGGAAGCACATATTTCATAGATGATTATTGCAGCAGAAGTACTAATGTCATAGTTAAATACTCCAGTATCTCTAATGTGCAAATGCTTTTGAAAACTCAGTTTTGATCTACTGACACTTTTTTTTTTAATTTATACATTTTATGATTATGTAAGTGCATCTCCAGAGAGGATCTTTAAAATTAATATTATTTGGGCTTTTCAGTCACATTTTTCATAGACTTCATTTTTCTCAGTTGTCTTTATAACGTAATTTCCCTTAAGTAATTATATAACTAGGCAGACTGGCCTTCATCTAGTCTCTGCTGATCTTTCTCAAGATAGAAACAGATTCATAGAGAGATAGTGAAATTTCTGTCTGGTGGCAAAAGTCTCAGTTCAAGTCCTAACAAAGGATTTTGAAATCTGCACTAAAATCTAGATATTCAAAACCTTTTTCTGAGTCTTATTTCTTAGTAGGGACGCAGAAAACTGCTAGTGATGGGACAGATTTTTTCAAGGAGGCAATCATGACACTTCCATGCTTCACCTCACCTACTTAAATTAGCGCTTTATACACTGTAGAGGTAGAAATAAAGTTGAAGGCTACAGAATTCAAAGTGGTTGGGTTTTGTTTGTTGGTTTGTTTTAAGTCTGATTTATAGCTAATGCTGAAATAAAGCTTCTATACTTTAAAAGATGACAGATGAGATTATGAGAGTAAAGAATTCAGCTGAAAAAAATTATTGAGATTTTTGTTATAACTTCCGGTATACAGTTGGAACTGGCATAAACAAAAAAAAGGTGGATTTGTTCTTACTTTAGTAGTGCCTTTGATTTGTACTGTTGGTTACAGACACTTGCTTTCCTGACAAAAAGAGAGTATCAGCCAACTGGTTGGGGGGTTTTTTGTTTGGTTGTGCTTTTTTTGTGGTGGGTTTTGGTTTTTTTTTCCTTTAATTCTGTGATTCGCCAATTGTACATTAGCAGGAACTGGCAGTGATATCACCTATCATTAAGTTCTATGAACTTTTACCTCTTACTTATGTATTTAAAAGGTAATGATTAAAATTTATCTTTTTCACCCCTTAACTTTCACTTAATTTAGAAGGGAGGTTTAACAGACAAGGATCACTTGTGTGTAAATGACTGTAATGTGTGTAATCCATCGAATGTTGGATAAAGGCTGGGAAGAGTATTTTTCCTTTATTCATATGCACTTCTAATACTCTCTTAGAAACCATACTTCAGACCACTATCAAATCTGCTGTAGCTTTTCTAAGGTGGTAAGTGGAGAGGAGATGCACGGCAATTTAAAAAAATACTTGTGGAATCTATTTGATAAAAGTCAGCACAATACTTTCCTTTACTTCACACACATCACCTGAGAGGTCTCATCCTTCCAGAGGTCACTCTTTGAGATTTTTCTCTGATGTGCAGGCACAAGGCCTTGGCAAAAGTTTGATGATTGCACTTTGCTTTCTGTGGTATTCAGTAGAACTTTTCAAGGAAATGGGATATAATCCCTGTGAGTTTTCAGGGAAATAGCGTTTTGATGTTGAAGGGTAGAAATCTTCTCTGACCTAAATTTTTGGAAGTGACTAATGCTTTGGGGAATTGCATTTTCTAATGCTGAGGTTATGTAAGGAGACCCTTTATGTCAGATGAGTGCTAACAGTTGGGGAACTGACAAATCTTCAATTATCTAAATTGGTTGTCTGAGTATTCATGCCTTAAAAATGGATGTAATACAGTTTCTTCTCTCAAACTGTGTAAAGTAAATGCTTTTTTTCAGTATTGCAAAATCTACTCATATTAACTGGTGCACAAAAATGTGATAACATGAACTAAGGCAGGATTTTTTTTTTCCTATTCTGATTGAATTGCTCCTCATATCTTTCCCTCTCTCTTTGTGACTTATTTTACAAAAGTTGCATTAAATTTTTTGGAAAACATTAGGATATGGATAAAAATGTATATCCACAGAAGTCAGAAAAATTAAAAGTTGGGTTCTTGTGATCTCTGGCACTTTTCCTATCTTGTAGAGCTATGGAGTATTTTGTTACTGAGATTTGTGATGCTAAGTGTGTCAGAATGGAGCTGCTGCTGGAAGAACTATTTTTGTCATTTGATATTTGTGCAATTTTTATGGTTTTTTCAACAGGAGTACTTCAAATTTCGTTTATTTGTTTCTCTGATTAATGTAAATTATTTTCATTAAATTAAATTAGAATTCCATCTGGTCACCTTGAACAGAAAATGTGAGTAAAGAGATACTGTTGCAGTGGGGTGGCTGCAACCTTTCCCTGCGAAACAGCCTTGGCCCGTGGAAGAATCAGGGAGACGATATTTGATAGATGTTTTCAGATTTTATTCCCCCTGGCCGCACATGGCCGGAGCCCGGCAGGGACTCCGACAGCGACTGCCCCCAGAACAGGTCTGGAACAACCCCCCCGGGGTCCCGTGAACACTCCCTTAAGTACAGGATTCCCGCGGGCTACATTCAAACTGACCAATGGAGGACAGGATTTGGGGTACACGTGACCAAGGAACAGGGACAGAGAAACCCCGTGCCCCACGCATCCACTCATGCCCATCCCCCCCACGGGGGGCACCTCTTCAAGATACTTCATTTGAAAGAGTGTCATGGGGTGACTGTATGCTGTTATATCCCCATCACCGGTCTAACCGGGGATATAGAGATAGATGTAAGGTTTCTTTCGTCTCCGATGGAATAAAATTTGTAGACACTCGTACCCTGACTGAGTGCCTTTGGTTTACAGCAAATGTAAAGCAGCTTTCCTAATTGCGTTTGTTGTAGCCAGTTTTTCACATAGGTATTTAGAATTTCAAAGAAATTTTAACATGCCAATAAAAACTGTGTTCTTTTACACAGATTTAGCAGTTGGGAGTCACACTTCTTTCAAGGTGGTCTAAAATCTTCATGACATTCCTGCATTAATTTGTCTAGGCTGTATAAAGTGTATAAATCTGTTCTTATAAAAATGCATATCAATTTTGAAATGCAAATATCTATTTGTCCTCAAATTTAGGCAGTCTCTGGGTACTTTCAAAGCAAGTGGCACCTTCATCAATGTAATGTAAAAACAATGGATATTACTTAGAGAAAAGAGATTCAGCCAGAGAAGCAAGGTATTCTTAGCTTATTTACATATCTTTACATGTTGGTCACAAGGCTGGAGTCTAGTGAAAAAAATGGAAATATAATCAACAGAACCAAGGCTAGCTAGAAATGTGTCTCCGAACCATTTGAATTTCCATGGTTTTCATATTTGGTAGATTTAGAAGTGCTGCTGTACTATAATTGAAGTTAATTTGTTGTATATGAGAACTGACCATGTTTTTAAGTGATTTGTAGAATAAACTGATGAATTATAGACAACTTCCAAAAACTGGATGTTGATTAAATTGGATGAAATTTAAGTCAACTTAACATGATTGAAACTTACATGCAGAAAGACTGTGTATTTTAAGGGTCATCTTTTGATTCTTAGCATATCCGTGTCCCTTGTCAAAAGCTAGCTTTAACAATTAGGAATAAAATTCTAATGTGTGGGATGCCTAAAGATGCAGTGAATGCCTGGCAGAATTTTGGAGTCACATGCATCTGAATGCTACTGATTGGCAAGGTAGCTCCTGAAACTCAGCATGGAGGGAAGAGTCTACATAAAGATGCAGCTACCTAAGAGTTTGACCATACTGTGACTGTAGGCACTCTGAAAGTGATGGGAAATTGCAACTTTTAAGCACACTCCGTAACTTGGAAAATTTTCTCGTTGTCTCGTACACTGAATATTACTTTACACCTTTATGTAAGATTTAATGGCAGATGATAACAGAGAGGAAAATCCATTAAAAAGAGAGATACAAATACCCTATGAACAGAACTCTTCCTCCCTAGGAAAAGAGAAGGGATGCCACAGTAAATGGTATTTTTGAAATTTAGTTTACTTTAAGAAGCTTTTAAATCTGAGTGCGGAATTCACATGCGAAATAAGTAGCCACACAAGCGGCTGTTAGGATTTACTCAGTAAGGGGATTTCTTGCTGCTGAATGCTGCATTCAATGCAATATCTGGATATATCCTTGCTGCCCACTGTTTTCTCGTCACCTTTTTCCTAAGTAAATTTTTGTGAAGAGCTGAAGAAAAATTTTCCTCTTCTTGAATTTTCTGCTCCTTATAGTGGCCTTCCCATACCTAAGGGGGCCTAGAAGAACACTGGATATGGAATTTTCACAAGGGCATGTAGTGATAGGACAGGGAGGAATGATTTTAAAGTGAAAGAGGGTAGGTTTAGATTAGCTATTCAGAAGAAATGCTTTACTGTGAGTGTGTGGAGGCACTAGAACAGGTTGCCCAGAAAAGTGATGGATGCCCCAACCTTGGAAGTGTTCAAGGACAAGTTGGATGGGGCTCTGAGCAGCCTGAGCTAGTGGAAGGTATTCCTGGCCATGGCAGGGAGTTTGGAATTAGATGAGCTTTAAGATCCCTTCCAACCCAAATCACTCTATGATTCTGTTATTCCCTGTGCAAAATTCCATCACAGTGCTTTTGAAGGCAGGATTCCTCTCTAAACCTGCTTGGGGAGAGGGGAAAGGAAGTTAATGTTATTAATTTATTCAACACATCAGACTCCCTAATCTCACAGGA
Source organism: Mystacornis crossleyi (assembly GCA_013400655.1). Lineage (NCBI taxonomy): Eukaryota > Metazoa > Chordata > Aves > Passeriformes > Timaliidae > Mystacornis > Mystacornis crossleyi. The sequence continues at coordinate 23,659 of VYZQ01009599.1, forward strand.
TTTAGTAGTCTTCTGCATTATTAGTCACTTTTACGACCACCAAAGTAATTATTTCTTGTTCCTTAAGTTGGCATAAGTTTCTTGTTACTTTTGTGGATACTCTGACTATGCAGTCAGCTAGTGTGGGGAATTAAAGTCAGCAGCATCAATGTAAGTTGTATATACTCTTTTTAGTTCTTCCATGCTATTATGTGAAAACAGCTCTTCTTACTTTGAAAGCCTCTGTTTTGGCTGCTGAATACTAAGAGCTATATGCAGGTTAAAACTGGAGAAGGCATAACAGGGAAACTAGCACATCTAGTGGATTCTGATGGTCTGAATGAATCTTTGATCAGGGCTATCAAGGGATGCATCCTACAGGATTTAATTCAGTTCACTGTGTTCAAAGAAACTACGCAGACGTGTACAAAAATGTCCTGAAGTTCATTAAATCACCTTCAATAGTAAGATACTGGTAATTTGCTGCAAGTATTACACTAAAGCAACTATAAAAGCCCTGGTTAAAAGCACCTTTTCAGTGAAGTCCCTGTTTTGAAGTGATGTGGAAATGTTTCTAACTTCTTTGAAACCCCTTTATATCCATAGAATCAACAGAAAAGAATAAAATATGAGGAAAGATAGAGGGTTACATTAAAAATCCATTTGGGAAAGAAAATACTGAAATATGTTTGAACTGATAATAAAATTATTCTTTCCTTGCATCATGGAATTGTTTAGATCTTTGGCTTGTGACGTCTTTCAGAAGTGTTATTACCATTACATCATTCCTAGTCCAGAGTTTGTAGTTTCCTCCTGTACAGTGTGAGCTATGGGAAGCACAGGCTAAGCTGCAGCAGTCTCTATTATGTGACAGCTACTGATCCTGGGAAAGGGCTGTGTCATGCTGCATTGTGTATGTGCATTCTTTCTCAAAGAGAATCACCATTCAGAATAATTAATCATAATTAGCAGCAAGGAGGGAACAAGGTCAAAATAATAATGTGGTTTTTTCCATACACATTAATCTCACGTATTTATTGTGCAGTCGGGAAAAAAAAAGTCATTTTGAGAATGCATGCTTTTGTAGCTTGGATCTAGCAGTAAAAGATATTAAAATGTAATTGTTACAGCTGCTTTTATGCAGGTTTTCTTTCACCTGAAGGAAGAAGTCTCAATTTAAGCACTCAAGTTAGGAAGTATTTTTTTTGTCATCCCTTAGGAATTCTAACTAGCATGTATTCGTCCTATTCAGGCCTATAGGAGTCTTTTTTTAGTTCCTTATGAGTCTGTTCCCATCAGTGCTCATGAGATGTATCAGCAGCACAGAGTGAACTACAGAAATGAAAACAGTATTTGAGGCCAGCAAATTTTTACTAAAAGCACTGAAAGAGACATCCTTAACAATAAGAAAGAAAATAAGCGGGAAGACCACAACAGGACTTTCTGTATATCCTCCAAACATGCACTGATGCTACAAAGCTGCACAAATGGAAATAATACCCCTAGGCTTAACTTCAAAAACTGATAAAAAGCAGGAGGAAGAACAAATCTGATCTGATGATCTGAGGAACTGGAGAAAAGGTTATGACTGATTTGACCCTGAATACATTAGGAAATCAAGCTGAATGCAAGACCATTAAAACATGATTCTGTATGCTGGTTATCGATGTAGATAGGAACCAACTGACTGAAGGCACATTTGAAAGAACTAGATAATTTGTATTTAATGGGTCAGAGCACGCTGAAAATGTTAAATAAACTTAGTACTTGTTTAGTTGCCATGCTTGTACTTTAAGGACAAGAGGTTTGACAAAAGTAAATAAACCAATAAAATTCTGTCTACTTCTGAAAACTTAATGAAAACGGATCTTAATCTTTGCCCCTTTCCTCTTTACATTTGCTCTTTTTATTTATTTTGTAAGCAAAGAGACATCACTCCTGACATAAAAGATTTCTCCCTGACCTTATAAACAATGTTTTATGCATCACTTACATGCCGTACCCCAGATGTTGTAACTACAACCTTAGATAACGTGAAAGCATAGGTTTTTGAATACAAATATATCAATGTGCTGGCTACTAAAACTCAGGAGGGAGTACTGCTGGGCCATATCACATATCACAAATGATTGAATCAAACCAGGGAACACAATGAATTGCTCCTTAAGTAACTGCAAATCATATAAGGAAAGGGAAATATTGTCAAAATGCCTCAATTTGCAACAGGCTTTTTAGAAATTGCATGCAAACA
>VYZQ01009600.1:3007-31153 GCA_013400655.1 Mystacornis crossleyi
TTGCACAAGGTCAGAGCTGGGAATAAATTCCATTGCTCAAATAGGAGAGAGCTAAGTTTCATCCACTTGCCCCTGTTCCAGCTCCGTGTCAACGCTGTTTGTTAAGGGTGACCTATTACAGGTGACCTACAGGCTGCCCTGGAAACCAAATTCACTTTTTATCTCTCCTCCGAGCTCACAAAAGCCCCTTGGTACAGGCAGTGACCGAGCACACTGGACGTGTTTGCTCCCAGCCGGGCTGGTGGTGCTTGCCCAGGCTGCTCCTTCGGGCAGCACCGAGGGCACACAGCACAGTGCCAGGCACAGCACGCTTAGGAGCTACAGGATCTCTGCCTGTGCACTGTGCCATGGACCCAAATGAGGTGCCAGAGTGCTGATCTTGGCTGCCTTTACTGCATCCAAAGGTCACCCACTTGCCGCTGGCACTGCTCTCCCAGGCCACACAAAGCTGCCAGCCCAGCATCTTCATATGGCCATTGGGCAGCCCCAGGGGCACATGCCCTGTTCCCAAAAGTCTCGTCTTGGCTCAAGTGGGAAAATCCCTCCCGTGCAGCTGGATGTTGCAAATAGGCCCAATCACTTGCCAAAAACTAGCGGTTGGAGACTGTGCTAATAGATGCACAAAGAGGCAGAAATATACATTAAAGACAGTTAAAAAAAGAAAAAAAAGTATATATATGGCACTTCAACAGCCCTGAGCACTTGCCCTTGCAACTTACAAGATGGAGTAAAAGGACATTAAATATTCCCTCTGTGGTGTATATTAAATATGGCAATTGTATATTGAAGATCATTAATCTCTCTCTGCTGCCTACTTTTCCCAGATCACATAGAAAAGACTTATTTTGGAATACCTGAAATATGCGAGTGTTGTCCAAGTTAATAAATTCTGGGCAAATCAACTGTCCATANTTCAACAGCCCTGAGCACTTGCCCTTGCAACTTACAAGATGGAGTAAAAGGACATTAAATATTCCCTCTGTGGTGTATATTAAATATGGCAAGTGTATATTGAAGATCATTAATCTCTCTCTGCTGCCTACTTTTCCCAGATCACATAGAAAAGACTTATTTTGGAATACCTGAAATATGCGAGTGTTGTCCAGGTTAATAAATTCTGGGCAAATCAGCTGTCCATATGCATAACAACTGTTTGGTGAATATGAGAGAGGAAAAAATTCTCATCTGAACGTAGCTGAAGGCTTTTACAAGGTTCTGAGTAGGAGGTTACCTAACAAATGCACATTTTATTTGAATGATGGCTCTGCTCACATCTGTGCACCAGTGTTTGAGATCTGCTCAGACTCACCCTGCAGTTGAGGTTAAATTAGTATTTATACACATTTATCTCTAGTTGAACAGCCAAGACTGTCATTTCAGGTAATGATATTTGGACTAGGAGGAATACACCGTGGAATAATAAAACAGCATTCTGAGCTGTCGGACAATAGATCATGTAGGATGGTGTGAATTCTAAATATTAAAGCTGCACCAAGTGAAGGTGCTTCATCCTCATGCTGGTTTGGATACTTAAGAAAGCCATTCTCTGCTTTTGCTATCAAGAAGCTGGACTAAGTGAAACTTAGGTCACTCCTTTAAACCATTCCTGATCATTAATTCAATTTTGAGAATTTAGAGAAAAATATCTTTTTTATGCTTTGATATGTGGATGGAGAGGTAAAATGTGTTTTTAGGATGGCAGGTGGTATAATTTACATGAGGAAACTCTAACACTGAAAACTGATCTCTGAAATCCGATAGCTCACCACTGTACAAACATTGAGCTACTGTAGTCTCAGCGTGCAGAAGTTTTAAGACTTCAGAAAAACAAAGCAAATTACAATCACTTCCAGATCTCCTACCACACATTACTAAATTTTAAATTCTCATTCATATATGCACCACAACCAAAGATAATTCCCGCCCTAAGGAATTATCAAATCTAGTTGACTGATAAAAGTAAAATCTGTTACAGGTAAGCTATTTCCATATTTAAAAGTATCCAATTAAACTTGAAAACATACCTGCAGAATCTGCTGGTACCTTGTATTTATACAGGTACAACTTCTCTAACTGATTAAGGAGAGAGTATGTATGCCCAGTACACACCAGCAATGCTTGCTGATAGGTTTGCACTGTGTTCCCTCAATCTTTCTCTCAGGGCCCTCGGGCCAATCTGAAATCTGTACGGTGTTTATTTTCATTTTAGGCTTCCTCAGTGACCACATCATTTGTTCACTGACAGCACACTTGAGAGCCTCTATCGCTCGAGTTGTTTCTACTTAGAGGCTATTTGGGATCCTTTCGGGTGCCAAGGTGATAAGCATCACACAGATCTGAAAGGCAGCCTGGCAGGGCTCACATCTGATGAAGGTGGTACAAGGGGAGAGGCTAAGGCTATCTTGGGAGAGCATAAACAAAGTTATCTCCACAAGGAGTAAACAGATCCATCTCTTGGCAGGGAAGAAGGATGGGAATTACGTCTGAATTAACTTTCTCTGCATGCACTGCAGAAGATTTAACGTGTTTGTTGAATGAATTTAAAGAGACATTTGGATGTTTACAAAGATTTTCCTTCTGTTTTCTATTCTAAATACATTCTCCTTTGAAATACTGAGCCTTAAACCAAATGCTTAAGTCTTTAATAAGAATTTTGCCTAAGTAGCAAAATTAATAAAGACTTCGGGTTTCGGCCATGGATAAAGACAACTCTTCCTGTGACAGAGGAAAACAATCCATTGATATGAAGTAACTAAATGGTCACTGACACAATAAATCATTTTGTAAATCCCTGACCACTGATCTTTCAAATGCTTTGTAGTTTGAAACAGATACACTGTAGGCTTTAGAAAGTCCCAAATTATGCACTTTTTCCAACACAGGTATTCAAACCTCTCACATGACTAATACTTGTTTTTAAGACAAAACCTTGAGAGGGAGTGAGATTAGCTGGCCTATAGCATGAGGGTTCTCTCCTGGGCAGATGTGCTGGGAAAGAAAAGGGTACTTCAGGCACATCTTTCCAGAGGCAGCAGCAGTCTGGCTCTCCTCTCTGGTAGGTAGCACAAAAATTTTCCTGTTGCATCACTGACATCAATAAATCATCCTCTCCCTCACGACATATTAGGGGATATTAGTGTGTTTACACAAAGCATAATCAATGCTGCTGACTTCACTCCCAGTTTGGTGTAGCAGAGGGTATCCTCACAGTCACCAGGGCCTGGCCCACACACATTACAGAAAGTTAAATACCAGTAAAACAGAGCACGGCATTGCGACTTCTGTCCATGACTGCTCTCAGTGAATTATCTCCCCTCCTGTTATATTTCAGAAACCTCTTCAGTGGAGAGTTTCTTCTCCTCCTGGATACTGTATACCTACACAAATACAAGTGACAAGCAGAGGAGATTTCAGCAGGGAAAAAAAAAATCCCAGGTAATCTGCTGAATTTGATTATGTTACGGAAGGTGATATTCCTTTCCCAAAGTGCTTTTGCATCTCTGCACTGTATCAAAATTGCTTCTCCTGGGTGGGTGAGGTAGAACACCTAAATATTTCCTAAAGGATATGGAGTGAAATGCATCCTCAAGATGCACAGTAAGAGAGGAGGCCATGAATCCTCTGGATAGCTTTGTGTTTGTCACCCCAATATTGCATCATCTGGCCAGGAGTGTGTGTGCTCCTTCAGGAACATCTATGAACTGATGGGAGATACAAACAGGACAACACACTGGGACTGGCCAAGTCAAGCAATATACTTCCCTCACCCAGATACTGGACAGGTGTTATCAAGCAAAACAATAGAACATTTCAAGTCTAAAATCTACTAATTTTTCCACATTATTGAAAGAAAAAACAGATAAGATCATATTTTATTAAGATAGGCTTGGATCAGTAAACTTGATAAATTCTGAAGGATGAATTTTTAAAGATCAGGACCTACCATTTGTAAATTAGCCCATTATCTCAGGGCAAGGTATCTATATCTTGCAAGTGACATAATTTTAGTAACAAGGCATTTTTCTGACCAGGACAACCAACCTGATTTTTAAACAAAACTAAAAGAATTCTTTTTTCAAATGCACTGGAGGAAAAAAAAAAAGGTGGGTAGCTGTATTTGCCTAAAATCCTACTCCCCCTCCCTGTATTTTGTAAAGGAACAAAGTTCTTATCTGTGATGTTTAAATTCCACAAACCCAACAACAATGGACTGCTCATCCTTGTGATGTCCAAATTTCCTGTGTGGCTCAAACCCCTCCTTAGTGAGATATCCTTTGTCACAGACCAGCCACTTTTGACATTGCTAGAGATCCCAGTAAGATGGCGGGACACTTTTTTACATCCCTGCTGAAATCTGTTCTAACCTCCATCCCAAGGTAAGCTGAGAGAGGCACATATGGGCTGGCTGCACCTCCCCATGTGAGGCGCAGCACTTCTCACCATCTTCTGCAACCATGAGGGTCCCTGCAACGAACTGAAGCCTAATTCTGCAGCAGGCAACAAACCTGATAAAGCCTTTAAAAAGAAGGACCAAAAAAAAGTGTGCATTATTTTTACTCCTGTGGTGGTGACCACAGCTTTATGCAAGAGTGTGAGGAAGGAAGTGAAGAAAGTGGGTTGTTGTGCTGTCTCACTCCCATCAACAACTTTCCGGAGCTCCTCAAGCTGCTGAGAAGGGGGTCTCAAATGTGCTGTGAGAGGTAAACAAAGCTCTGGGTGTATCAAGGATATTGTGGGCAGTATTAATCACATCTCAAGGTATCCCTTTGTCTTTCCAGTTCAGACCCTATATGCAAACATCAGATATCTCAACAAACGAATATGTTACGTATCAGTGCCATGACTGTGCTTCCAAAGGAGATGAAGCAAGATAGGACTTTGCCGAGTAGGTGCCCAGAGTTATGTTTGTTTTATGAGCCAGATTAACTGCACACAACTTTCAGTGGTGTAAAACCTACCTACTGCACACCACAGCTAAATTAATTGCTTCTCCTTATCAGCTACATAGTTTGCAGTTCTTTTTCTCCTGACCTCAGACACATTTATTGTCAGAGGGGAGTTGATGAGCAAATGGCATTTTCTTCAGCAGTGTGCCTGTTCCTTGAAAGGAAGGTAGTCTGTTGATTTTTCTGCAAAAAAATTCTGATGATACCTGTTTTTCCACAGTAAGGGAATACCTCTCTCTTCAGCCTTTATACACACTCTTATGGCTCAGAAATAGGTGTCTCTTCAACAGAGCTTGCACAGCTAGAACCCAGTTGAGAGCAAGTGCCTCCCTTTCCACAAAGAGATTTAATTTCATCCTAAAAACTAATCAGGCAGTAGACTACAATTAAACATCCAAGCCTCCATCTTCAAAAGTTTTCACTTTGTGCTGCAATCCCCACTTTTCCTCACTGCCAACAGTGCTAGTCCCAGGAAGATGCCTGCCACCTTCCTGGTGGTCCCAGTGAGGAAGTAAGAAATGGAACAAGGATTATAAGGGTCCCCCCAGCACTGGGTGCGTTTCGGCTGTTCTCATTTTAAGTTCAAAGCCTTCTACATGGCAGCTGAATGGGAGACTTTCCAAAATCTACAGGAGGCTGGGAAGGAATCCAGCATCACAAAGAGTATCCTGACAGAAACAGAAGAACTGGCAAATAAGCATATGTGAAACGTACCCCTTTTTGTCACAACCAGAGGCACTGTTTTCCCAACAAACACCCTATCCGTCTGGTAAAGAACAGCCACTACCTGTCTCTGTGGATATGATCCTTGCTGCCCAGCCAAAGGGAGTTTTAAGCACGCAATCCCTCTACCTTATACATTGCCCTCTTCTTGCCCCATTATCTTTTCAGTGTTGCTACCCTTTTGTAACAGATGATATTTTTCTGAGATCCTAGACCTACGAAATGAGAGCAGTGTCATGCAAACGGGTTCATTTGCAGAGACAAGAATTCATCACAAGCACAGTTTTATAGGACTAGGCCTTGCATTTCTCCTCGAACTCTTTGCAACAATTTCTGTCCTGCCAAATCCCTTTCTGTCTAGATCCTGCTCTTACATTCAGGCTCCATTTCCTGTGGCTTTGGTTTGGCTGGAGTTTATATTCTCTTTTTTTTTCTTAATCCCTCAACTTTCTTTTGCTGTATTTTATTTTTGCTTCTCAAGCTCCTTATAGTGTTTCTGTAATCAGACTTCTTCTGCACAGCTTCTGAAAAGGCAACACTGCAGGTCTGTCTCAGAGTATTAGTTTGCAAGCATTGGAAGAGGCAGAGAAAAACCCCTCTGTGTCTAAATCCTGCCATTTAAACTACTATAATAGATGATGTTCGCAGAAAGTCCTTTAAATAGATATATTTTTAAGAGTATCTCAAATGTCATACACACTGCATGCACAGACTTTGTAAGTCAAGGATTTACACTGACATCAGCGTCTCCTCAATTTTCTTCATAAAGCAGCGAGCCCAACTCTTTCCTGGTATGTCCTTGCCTTTCTCCAGCGGCTGCAATAACACCAGTGGTAATTCAGAGGAGCGAGCAAGAGGCTCCTGCTTTGTGTATATCAGTGAAAAGCCCAAGGACGGAGCGAGCCAGTGCTTCTGGCAGTGCAGCACATGATAATTAGACAGCCCTGGTTACACATCCGTTGGTGCAGGAATGGCATACTTTCCTGGTGAGTTGGCAGGGGCAGGTAATAAAGCTTGCATGCTTACACGTCCATTATGAACAGGCTTATTAAGAGCCTCTCCTCCCACAGGAATGCTGTAGTATACATGGAAATGAGTCTGTGGTCACCCAGCATTTCACAGGTATCCAGCTGCGCACTCAGCAGACACGGAGCACGCAAAGCTGTGCCAGCCTCCCAGGCAGAATCCAAATATTCCTGCTTAGAGAAGCAAGATCCTTTTAGTTGGAGCAAAGACAAGATCCATTTGCTTTTAGCACTGTTTGAACCACGGAAAAAAGCCATTTCTCATTCTCTTCAAAGAAAGACGGTTGCACGTACACCTCCAGGCCCCCAAGGATATTTTGTCTCCATCTAAAATCCTCCAGATTACTTCACAAGTTTCTTAGCCAATATCTCATTGATTACCATTGCTATAACTCCTCCTAAACAGATAAATGTTTCAAGTGCTTCAGAGACATGTCCCCTCTCTGCACTGATGTGTGTAGAAATGCCTCTCATACCTTCTGAATCTGGCTTATCTTTCCCAAGGGCCGAGGCATGACAATCCCTCTCTGTTTCTCTCCCTGGTATTTAGAATGGTGCTTCTGCCTTGTGCAAAGGATGAGGGAGGTCAGAATCTTCCCCCATACATTTTGTTGAAGCTACAGTATTTGAGACAGATTATTACTGTTAATATTACTAATTGTTTTAGAACATATTTTTACTGCCTTGTAATATTTATGGACTTTATTGTGAATGCTACTACTCCCTTCTAACTCCTAACAACTCCCTTCAGGCATACTTCCTTTGAAGCAGCAGGTACAGGGTAAATGCTTCAAAACTCAGGAGCTGCTAGGGTTTAGAATGCATGTGATGATGATTAGTATTTCCTTCAGGAACTTCATGTTTCTGAGATATTCTTAACATTGGACTCTTACATCTCTCAGACACTCAAAACTCCCAGGGGATCTAGGGAAGTTGCAGTCCAGCCAAGTCCACTTATTCCCACAGTTCGCTTTCCACACCTCATTAAAAAAGTGATTCAGGATTTCTCTTCAAAGCTTCAGCAGCCCTGCACATTGAAAAAGAAACCTTTCAGAAACAAACCAGCATGTGCTGTTAAGTGCATACAGTACTCTCAGTGGGATTATATGGCAATAAGGAAATATTTTTGGGTAAACCACCAAAACAGAAAAATATTTTTAAAAAGCAATGCAATAAAAATGAGGCCAGCAGCTCCACGTGACTCCAAGCAACATTCCAAGGTCTTCAAGGATTCATCTATGCTTACCAGTTCTGCTACTTTAATTATGCTAACACAGAGCAGCATAATGCCTTTCTGGCACAGTAGCAAGTATACTGGTATGGTTTAGTCCAGTTACACACATTGAAGCAGGGTATACTGGCATACTTTTTTATACCTTCATATGCAGAGTGCAGATTTCACTGGTTAAATGTTTATGTATATATCTATCTATATGTATTTCTCAAAAGAAAAATCGTGTGTTTGTTAATAAAACCTCGCTGTCAGTTTGGTGTAAGTCCCAACTAAATTCACCTTTACTTGAACTTGCTTATTTCTCTATCAATTCTTCTGGTGTTTTCTTTGGGGATCTCTTTATCATGACCCCCCTTTGCCTTCCCTGCTGCACTTTTGTGTGTGCTGCTGCAGCTGCCAAACCTCTCCCTAGGTTTGATTCCAGGCTTGTCTCCTTCCAGTCCTCTTGCAACATTTTCAGATCAAACCTACATGTATGATCATCTAAATTCCATTTTTCCTGACAACATTCACTTCCTCTTCTTTCCTGTGAGCTGGGTTAAAAAACCAGCTAGAGTAGAAGGCCAGCTTGAGCCCGGTTATTCCAGCAGGACAGGTGAATGTTAAGCAATACTGTTACCTGTTTATTCCTGCATTTTCATATAGAAAGGTAGGGAACGAATACAATTTGGGAGAGGTTTTCTTCTTACCCTCAGACTGCTCACCAGCCTATTCTCCATTGCAAAGAGGTTTCCCTAAGTGCAGATCTTGTTTTTCCCCATGTAAATTCTCTCTGAGGCTCTTGCACATTCAGATTTATCAGATACTTGAATCAGAAATTAACAGCCACCCCACAAATCTGGGTATGCGTACCTCTATTTTCCCTGCTTCTCTAGTAGCAGCAACATAATTAGTCCTGACAACAGGAGATCACTACTGGAATAACTCCTCTCTGCCTCCTGAAGGGAGTCAGCATCCCCTCAAGCCCCTGTGCACACATCAACTTGTCCTTCTCTGAGGCAGTCACAAGCTGGAGGCAAAAAGGGAGAGAATCTTCCATCTGAAGCAAAGACAGCCACCAGCTCTGGACACGTCTTCATGCCACAGCTGGCACTGGCAGTTTGATGAGAAGTCTGAGAGCCCAGGCTCATCTATTACACATTAGTATGGAGAACTGTCTGTTTATGTTAACTACAGCCTGACTGTCCAGGGAGAAGTCCCGCAACTCTTTGGACTTGTAAACTTACGGATGATGTCTCTGCCGGTTGTGTCAGCTGCAGAAGCAGTTGTATTTTTGAAAGGGAAGCATGGGAATGACATTGGAGAGCTGCCCGCACTCCACTGATGTCCTCCTTGCGGATGGGGTAAGGTAAAACGTCACTCAGGGAACTAATCTGCAACTCCCGACAAGCAAATTCTCTTTCACCTGAAACACTTTCAAGCTTTTTTCTCCAGGAGCTGGGGAAGCAAAGGGCTGCACAGTGCTCAGTGTGGTGGGCACTTGATCCCTGATTACTTTATGTCAGTAATTTAAATAATTTAGGGACAAAACAAGGAAAGAACCTAACTGATGTGACTATTAAAGAAAAAAGGCCAAGGTTCAAAATGTGATTTCCTTCATATTTACTCCACTTGAGTGAGAACGGACACACTGCAAAACACACAGTGTTAGGAGTAGGAAACTGAAGCCCTGTATTGACTCAAACATAGCCTGAATCCTGCGATGACCCAGATCACAAAGATTAAAAGCAACACAATCCCTGAAGTAATGAAGTAGGTAAGTGGATAGGACTTGATGGTGGTGTGATACTTCGGTTATGGTTTGTGTGCATTTTGCAGTAAAGAGGAACTCTTTGGCTAACTGATGAATGTTTTTCCCCACCTTTTTCTCAGCCTCTCTGGAACCAGCACTCACACTCTCAGAGCATCTTGATCCTGCCAGCAATTCTGAGAGGGATGCTAAATGTCAGAAATGCAGTAGTACAGAAACGGCTTAACTTTCTCTAACCAGTGGCTATTTTTTAAAATTTATTTACACTGTAAGCTGTTTAACTGGGGCAGGGACAACTTATTTTATGGATTTGCATGCAGGATTCAAACCACAGGTCTGCTATTTCACTGGGACCACCGGTAGGTGCTTCCATAACAGAAGTAAAGTGAAAAATCCTACAGGGAGATTGCACTACAGTGCAGTGAGAAAGTCTAATGATTACTTGAAAAGGGCAGTAATCCATGGATAAGTGACATCTAGTACAGCTCTGTGGCAGTGACAGAAGCAGCACTAAGGCACTAAAAGCTCTTGTTAGCAAGGGAACAATTACAGCACCAGCAGCTGTGGGTGAATGTGAAATCTCTGTAGAAAAGCCCGTGCCTCTATCACACTGCTTTGCCAGCGAAGGCAAACGAGACCCTGAGCTCCCCAACTGCTGCACAAAGAAGGAAGATGACGCAAGCAAGTTAGACACTGTTGTGGGCCACTTCAAGCTGCAGAGAGCCCCGAAATTCACCACACTTCTTAAACCTGTGTCTAGGCAAGCAGCAGCAGTTAGAGCTTGTGGCAATGGTGTTTGAGGCACCCAGACACCACAACAGTGGCTGCCACAGGGGTACTCAGGCTCAGAAAGTGTTTCACAGAGAGCTGCCACTGTGGAACTCTTGTTCCATTTTCACGTGAGTGGGACTAGACTGCAGGGGATGTCATGCAGTGAGAGAGACTGCTTGTCAAAATTAGAGACCATAAAGGACCAGAGAAGTGGATTTCTTTTCACTTTTTTTTTAGGAAGAGACAAACCACAGAAAACAATGAATCGCAGCGGAGCCATCTAACTCTTGGGAGACAGGATGGAAGTTCTGAAGCAGTTTTGTGGACCAGTTCTGGCACTTCTGACCCCATGAGCATAGCAGGTGGCAGGGCTCGGGGTCCACCCAGGCACAGGGGCACTGGAATACCTTGGGCTATGGCTTTGTAGTTGGATATCCCTGTATTACTGTCTGCATCTCTTCTAAATCTCCTTATGGACTAATTACTCAGGAGAGCCCTCTGAACACTGCAGGAAAGTACCTCATCCTAGGCATTAATATGGCTGCCAGCCCTGTACATACTGATGTTTTGTAATCAAAGGAGTGAAGACTGCAATTAGTTGCTCATCTTTCAAGCCTTTATTTTGAAGAAGGTAACACTCCCAGTTACAACCAAAATGATTAAGACACCAGAAACTGCAGAGCTGATGAGTAAATAATAACCATATGACTCATTTCCTAACTCAGAGATGCCTGGAAACTGAAATTAGCAAGTCACAGAGCAAAAGGCTTCATCTTTGAGGGGTTTCATCTTGTCTTTTTATTGTACATAAAAGGAGAAAATTATGCAGTGCCTGGGCCTTGCAACAGTGTCTTGCCAAGACAGTTTATGGAGGAACCTGCACTTAGTTATACTAAAGGCCATGTCGTAAAGTACAGTGCTTAGTATCACACCTTAGAGCACAGTGGATGGCCAGGGGTCTGCAGTGCACCCTCCTGAGCTGTTGGCGTCATGGGGCTCTCTGCTCCTGGGCTCTTCTTACTTTCCCAGCTGCAGGTCACCAGTAGTTTGGGCTGTAATTTATGATAACAGTCAGATGGATCAGGATGCACTTTAACCCCAAATTTCCTAACTGCAAGAAGCTGAGCTTTAAGGGGTAATTAGAATCTAAATTAGAAGAAACCACAAAGTAAGAGAACCCTGCTTATGTTCATGAGTGAAGATGGCTGGTCTCTACCGGCTGCTGCTGACACCAGCCTGCTTTTCTTTGCAAATATGTCAGTTCACAAATGGGTCTCAAGGATTTAGGAACTAAATCCACCACACTTTGTAAATCTTATGTATCCATTAAGATGCAAAAAACCCTAATTTTGAGGGTGAGTAGCACATAAGTACTATATAGTTCACGTTCATCTCCGCGCAGGAAAAATTTTATTAGAATATTTAACCTAATCTGGCATTCTAGAGGGAAGCCTTACCTTGGTTGCAGCCTCAGAAATTTGTTACAAGAGTAAATACATGCTACAGAAACAATTTATCTCACCTTGAAAACTTGCAGTCTGGATTTAGGAGGTTGAGAGATAAAATGTTGAACCAGGTAAGAAAACTACTCCATCTGATGGTAATTTAAATGTCCAACGGAATGTCGTTGTAGTCCCAAGTCACCGAAATAAATGACTGCTCAGAAATGAGACGCAGAGAACATTATTCAGAGTTTCAAATTAAGGAATATAAAAAATGGAGAGAGCCTACATTATTCATAAAGGCTGGCCCAGTGCAAGACCCAAAGAACCTGAGGTTTCAGAAACTTCAGCCATTGATGATCATCTGTGCAAAGACCTTGGACACCATAAATCACTCAGCTGCAGTGGACTTCAACATGCACAGCAGAGAAGCCCAGATAAAAAGAGCAAATATTTAAGAATACAAAAAATCAGTAAAAGACCTGAGCAGCAGAACATTACTTCCAAATCTATGAATCAGTTCCTTCATTCTTATGTTCGCACAGTGCTCACTTGTTCTCAAGAGTTTATGAAAAATAACATACTTTCAAATTTGAGCAGAACAAACTGTACCAAAACCATAACCAAAACATATGGTTTGCCTACAATTTCAGCAGTTATCAAGTGTGTTATTTTACGTTAATGCAATTATTAACAAGGTCTTTGCAATCATCTTAGATACTCCGGTAATTCAAAACAGGCACAATATGTACTTGTCTGTATTTTCAGGAGAAACAAAGACATGTCAAGGTCCTGTTGGCCTCTCTGATCATGCTCTAGATCTGCTCACCTGTCCCACTAACCTCACAAATGGGCCAAGGTGCAGTGCCTGTACAAGTTTTAGACTCCTCAGCTGCCCCAGTAGTCCCAGCACAAGCAGAACTGGGAGGCCTCCCCTCTCATGTCCTCACCCCACCTTAAGAACCTGCTTTTTATCTTTATCCATTTTCCCAAACCAGCAATCCCCCATCTGTCCTTCCTCAGACTGTGTTCCCAGTCCATTACTTTGCTGCCCTTCAACCACTTTCCAGCTACCACCTCTCAAATCCAGGAGGTAGAAGCAAGAAAACCACAATCTTTACCTCAAACCTGACACTGGCTGAACAACCCAGACCACATCTTTCTCTGACATATTGTCTTTTTCTTTGCCTTCATCTGACCATGACTCTAGCAGGCCTGTCATACAATTGTGTGCTCATTTGTCCTACCTGTATTGCTTCTCTCTGAGTTTTCTCGTGAAATTCCTGGTTTGCACTAGCATGACTGTGCATACACAGCCTGCACAATGCAAGCAAATTAGCCTTCGGTCCAAGGTGACACAGTTACCTTTCTCCCTCTCTTTTTACTGCACCTTTCAGAGGTGGAAACTTTAGCTCAGTTTCACTCCAAAAGTTGGCTGAGCCTCTTAAACATCAATGCCTCATCATCCCCACACTGAGAGTTTGCAAGAATGCAACTTCAGCATATCAATCAACTGCATCTCCACTGACTGTAGAGGGAGCATAGATTCCTAATTCAGGCACCTTTTGTGCCCAAAATTAATTTATATGAATCCATCTGAAATACACGTTCTTTAATAATTATTGCATTTCTGTGGGCTTATCCAGCACCCAGGAGAATGGATCTGCAGCTGTTCTGGAATACAGATAAAACCAACAGTGAGCAGAAGTTTCATGGCTCATGTAGAAGTGCATAGTCTCAAGCCCTTGTAGGAAAACTGCCCTGGGCAAGGGGTGCTCAGCAGGCTCAGGTGGGTTCTGCATCTCAGAACCCTAGTCAGAAGCCTTTCAGATGCAGGCTTCATGGAAAACAAATATACCAGGTCTTTAAAAGGGGTGGCTTTGGATCCTAAATTCTCCTACCTGAGCAAATAAGTGAGTACTTGGTAAGAACACTTGTTCTCTACACCCCATCACCAAGAATGAGAGGATGTCAATATTCAACATGATGGAGTCTTTTCACCACTATGGGTGCAAATATTACCTTCTTTTGTATTTCTGGGCCCTGGAGTCACATCTGATTTTTTTTATTGTGTTGTTATTGTAAAGTAAGACAGCCAGCACAGCCCAAGGATTTTGTTTTGTTTGTTTAAAACATGCTTGCAGCCATGAGGTGTTGAAAATCACACTTCTTTTCAACTGCTGAAGCAACACTCTGAGATGACGTATCACAGAAGCCAGGCCAGCTAATTATCAGACAGACATATATCATAAAACAAAATAAATGGCAAAGAAAAATGGGCCACTGTAAGAGCAAAATGAAAACAGTGCAGGGCAGTAGCACAAGCAAACAAAAAAGCAAGCAAAAAAAGAGTACAAGAGCTCACACCACTCTTTCAAGCCACAAAAATACTCAAATGAGGGCAGCAGTATTCAGTGGAAACTACACAGCAGTGCTATAGTCCATCTGCTTTATTCTTCTCTTACAAAAATGGATCTAATATTAAACATTGCAGCTCCTTGTTAGAACATGAGGAACTAATGCTGGCTGCACGCTATGAATCACAGTGAGTTTCTATCTGCATTTAAATTTTCTGGACTTTGGACAAACTGACCTAATAGCTAAAAATACAGTCTAGTTCCCGTTTCTAAAATCACATTTCTGCCCATCCTAACCGTTCATAGTGATGGTTTGCTGTGAAGGTACCAGCCCCTCCTCTTTTCAAAAGAGAAAATGTGATGCAACCTCTGACTGATTGTCATGGACAGATATTCAAGCAGACAGTTCTCTGAGCTATCAGTTCTTAACTTCTGCATTGCCTGGACATGATGATAGAAATCTAGAAGTTAATTACCTTGCAATTTTCCTTCCTTAAAATTATTTGGTAAGACTGACTTCTGTCTCCTGATGTAAGACTGTGGGAACACTACTACTGCCTGTGTTTGGTCCTGAATGGCACTGGCAGTAGCAAGCACTGAAAGATGTTATCTTCTTGCTGCCCACAGAGATAAAGCAAGAGAAAATAAAAAAGGGTGGATTTTAACATCAGCATTACCACATATATCATGGCTTCTCTAAAAGATACAAAGTTTCCCACACTGGAAGTCTGATTTAACAGAAATATCACCCAAAGATAAACTGATAAGTGGCTGTATCTAGTTTTGCATAGGCAGCTGTCTAATACCATGCAGCCAAAGGTGATTAGATTGAAGAATTTCCTACAACACATGTAGATGAACCCCTTGCAATATGCAATGGAGGTTGTTGTCATGCATAAAACCAAAATCAAGCACCCACATTCCACAAGTCAAGCATGGAAAATTATAACGATTCTCACATAGTCGTGTCACTGCATCATTTAGAAACTTCACCAAATACTGCTAATCTTGCAACACATTTGGCAATTCAGATAGTGGAAATAAAGCAACTCCATAAAATAGGGATATCCCTGGTATCCAGCATAGGTATCTTCCTAAATCAGTTGCACTTGTTTAAAATAACCAGCAGGTCTGACTTAAGAGCACACTCTCCCTGAAACAAGCTTTTTCAGAGGAGTGCTGCCTCATAACCTGTGTGAGAGATATAACTCCATTTAGCTGGCAACTTCATCTTGACAAGAAATAAGCACAATCAAATTTTCAAAATTTTTTGTCTGTGAAAACAAAAAATCCCTACTAGCTCATTAAAAAACAAATCATGCTAGAGAAGACTTCTGCAAAACTCATGGTGGTAGTAAAATTATGTTCATTATAAGCTGAACAATTTACCTGACAAAGAGGCATAGGAATTTGTAACAACCAAAACAGCTGTAGAGGCAAATTTAAAAAATCAATTTGTTCACTGATAGACTAAATTAATTATGTAAACAGAAGAGCAAGTTTTGTAAGCTTATTTTCCAAACAATACTACAGTTTTTCCCCTACATCATGCACTGTTTCTGTCTCATACTCATTTTCTCTGTCCTCAGACCAGGAGCAGAACTACAGTAAAGCAGCCAAATTATGACCACCATCAGTAATGCCCTTTCACTTTGCAAATCATGTTCCTATCCTGTCTTGGAGTACAGGGTCATTGTGCTCCACAGAGGGGGTGACCCAATCTGGGACAAATCTGAGAGTCGGGATATTATGAGTGCTGCAGGTCATTATCTCTTGTGAACACAGCAAGGATTAACCACAGACTAAGGACCTTTTCCTGGCTCCCATGGAGGAGTTTGGGGGGTAGACAAGGAGGGTTACAGAAGCAGCAGAGCTGGGACCTGCCTCATATGTGATCCCAGAGTTGCCAGGGATCCATGGGGACAGACCTTGTGCAAGCTGAGGGACTGGCCCCATGGTGTCCCCTGGCACAAGGACATCCTTGGTGGCAGGGGTGGCCAAGGGTGGGGCACAGCTCCTGCCAGGGCTGAACACACACGGGGCCAGGCTGGAGGTGTAAGGCTCTGTGGGCCTGAATGGGGTGGTGGTGCCCAGCCATGCCCCAGTATGGCACTGCCCAAGGTCTCCCTGGCTGCCACCTCCCGTCCCACCTGGAGTGATGTGCTAGTGTGTAAAATGCAGGTCATGCTATTCCTCACACCAAAACCTGACGGCAGCTACATCTTTTCCTGCTTTCTCAAGGAAGTGGGACTTGTGCAATCACACCGTCTGTTGTCTTGCCCATTAGATGTACCCCTACAACAAATCCTGAGTCTGTAGGCCAAGTTTAACCACAGAAGGGCAGGGATCTGAAAGATAAGAGCAACTTCTGAATGTCATGCAAATCTGCACATGGGTTGTGGTGGGGACACCATAGCAGTTGCTCCAGCATGAGAGAATTGCTATTAAGAGCTCTACAGCTCTTATACAGGGGTTTCTTCTGCTCAGTGTGCAGCAGAACCCGGAGCCAGGCCTGACATTGCCGGTGTCCTGCCCCAGGAGCGCAGGGGCACCAGGGACATCATAGGGAGTCACCTCACTAACCACAACAATCTGTGGTTGGTGAGCTGCTGCAGGGCCTCGGGCACCTACCGCAGGAAATCAGCCCCCTTTAGTTCTGCTGCACAGCTTGTTTGTTCCCTTCTTTGTACTAATCTATAGAAGAAAAACCCCAGTTAAAAGTCATAGCAACACAGAAAAGTTTGCAAGAAGATGTTGTCAAGAAGTCGATATTTTAATGCCTCATAGTTTCAAGTGCATCGCACTGACATAGCATGGAAACATCACACTGTTCTAATATAACTTCTGATGCTACATAATCTGGCGATTACCACTCTGAGACACATTTAAAAAAGGAATTCTAGTGCCTTATTATCATTATTATTATTATTATTTGGAGTATTATGTTGAACTAGACCTTTAGGCCTGCAACTCACATGCAGCAATGAATGAAAACTAAAGAACTTAAGCATTTTTCCAGTATTTTGTCTTGTGGAGATGCACATGGATCTTTGGAGGCCATTAATCCCTAGCACTGAAGGGAGCAGTAAGGGAAATCTGATAAGTACACTAGCATCAGTTTGCAGTCAGTTGACAATAACATTTTCTAACTTTGAAAGCATCATAAAAAAGTGTATTTCCTTGCCTTCTCTATACCCACCAGTATTTTCTGGAGAGAGCTACCCTAATCTCCTGGAAAGCATCACACCTTATGGTACCAACCACAGGAGGATGTGGTCTGCGCCCCTGGGAAAGTCCAGGATCACCGACTGGACTGGCTGAGGAGGAAGGGAAACAGAAAACTTCTGATTTTGGACAGCAACCATGAGAATAACATGCTGCTTCTTTTAACCATTTCCTAACTAAAATTGGTAATGTACAATTAACTTTCCATAGAAGAAGAAATTGGAACCAGCATTATTTTGTTCAGTCCTGTTTATTTATAAAGAAGGAAAAACATCCTGTGTCCTTGAAAGCAAAAGGAATCGAGCAGCAGAAGAGGCAGGCTTTGCTTACAAATCAAATCCCCCTTTTAGCTAGCAATCTGGCCAAAGGTTCTCCTTTAAAACTTTTTCTAACACTGCCAGACTATTGGTGCTTCTGTGGCTGCAGTGATCCCTTTCTTACTGTCCTGTCTTAGTTTCTGTTTTTTCTGCCCCTCCTCACAGAACCACAAAAATTTACCGAATTGTACTCAGTGCAACCTCTTTACCTGTATGTGCTTGTACACTTGAAAGTAGCTCCTACTGTTTTGGTTACCTGGTGCATAAAAGATCCCTTTTCTTACCAGGTTATTAACATTTACCTAAATGTATTAAAACTATTTACTCCTCAAAATGCCTAATTAATGCTCAGATGTAGCCAAATGATAGCAGCACACAATCTTGATTAAAGGCACCCAGCATGACTTGGCCTATGAAAGTATTACAAAGGATTTAAACTCTGGTCTGCCGAGCTGAAAGCAACACTAAATCACACAGCACCACAGTTCCTACAGTGACAGAGTATTTGCAGTTAAGAGTGCAGCGGTCAGTGAAAACAGCAAATGTAAAAAACTAAATATGGCTTGGAGGCAGAAAAAAAAAAAGAAACTTCTTAAGAAAAGACTGAAGAAATTGCCAGATCCTCAACTAATGTCAATCGGTATATCTTTGGTGAAGGTGATGAACTTCCTTAATGTAATGGAGCTAAAAAGAGTGGCCCAAAGCAAGTACTAGAAATTGGGATGGTCACAGAAGTACAGGGCAGGGGGGAAAACACAAATTATTGAAAACTATTTTTCCTTTGCATTATCTAACAAAAGAAAAAATACTTTAAATAATGTGCTATTATTAATCAGATGAACAGAACCTTCTCATATTCTACTTAAAAAGCAAATAACTCTACTCTCCCAAGTACTGCTGACAATCTCCTCTTCTGATCTGTGCAGCCTTCCAAGTTTCAGACCTGTAATAATAATCCTGAAAAGCATAAAGTGGCTGGGCTGTGGCAACCACTTTCTAAAGTGTGAGGAACAAAGAGGGAAGCATCCCTTCCCAAAGGGAGAGCAGCTGGACAAAGAGCAGCAAAGCACATACAGGTCTTGTGGTTTGGAATAAGGATTTTTCATTTATCCTTTAGTATAGCTCTGGCTTTGTAGGTGTTTTTTCCACGGTATTGTTTGGCAGTAGGTCAGATCTCCTGTAGAGCATCCACAATCTTCCTGCATCTCACCTTGTCTCCTCAGAGTGCCTTTCTTCTGTCATTGTAGTGTCTCATAGTTAAATGCCCTTTTCTCCTGCTTCAAAAAAATTGTCTTTCTTTCCAATACAAAACCTTTCAAGCACTCATAAATCTTCCCCTTTCCTCCCTCTCTGAGACTCTCTGGAACTGGTATTCTTTTAATTCCTGTTCCTTCTTCCTGTTTGAGGACTTTCCACTTTCTGGTACAGCCAGTAAAGTTAATGGCTTTCCATCACTCTGACAAATATGTGGTATAGACCTGGCAGCAAACTGCCTGTTCCACATTTAAAAAGCGACATTTACAATAACATTCCAAAATGTCCAAAATCCATCACATGTGTAGAACATGCAGGCCACCCCATATGTCTGGGATCAAATAGAGCTTAAATGTCATTTAAAAGAGATATTTTATGCTTTTTTTCTAAGACAGAGTGCAGGACTGAGTCTACGTTAACCTCATAAACAGCAGCTGACCAGCCAAGTCAATTAACACAAATATTTAAGTAAGACTTGGGTAACAATGATTTTGAATTTTTCCCCTTTTTTTCCTACAAAAAATAATAAAGCTGCAGAAACCAAAGTGTTTGAAATCCCCACTGCCCTGCTGGACAGGGAAAACAAATACTAAAGACATTTCAGTCACAATAGTTTTGTAGTGTTTAGTAATTATGTGTGTAGACAGCAGTACATTCAACACTAGACTACAGCAAAGACATTTCTATCTCAAAAAGCCAAGAACTTATTCATCCTCTGAAATTTCTATGGTAAAAATTGTGGAAGACAGAAAACAGTTTTTTATCTAGGACATATATTCAGAGATATGAACCACAGAAATCAAATATATACAGTTAGTGTGTGAATTTGTCTGCATTACTTTGGAAATGTGGTGAGTATTAGTAAAAGTTATCATAAGAAGAGATGCCATCTTCTATCCATTAGAATGATCTAGAAAAAGACAGTTGACTATGCCTGCACTGAATGAAGCCGGAAGATACCTTTTAACTATAAGAAACTATAGAAATCAGTTTAGAACTGATCCTCTTATAACAGCATTGAGCTTTACTTACACATCAGCTCATACTTCTGCTGCCTACCACAGCTTTACTTTCCAGAAAACCATTTTAATGTTATTTTTTAATGGAAAACTTAATGGTTCAAAAAAAATTTCAATTTCAGAAAATGGAAACTTATGTTTTTAATTACAAAATCTGACCTTTGGGCTCATTTGAGGAGTTTGTCCTTAATGATATGAATTAGTACATTTTATGTCAATGTAAATATGATGACTTTTGTGGTTCTGTGGTCTCCGAAAACTAGAGTAGAGAATAATCGGGTCACCAGTTTTTAAAGGAAAGGACAAATGGAAGGGGAATCTGAGATACCCTGATATGAAAGCATGCATATAATTCAATAATCTGGAAAGGAATTAGAGCAGGTACTTGGTTATACTATAATTATTCTGCTTCACCTCAGACAGTTCTGAGGTCTACTAAGGCCGAAAATAGTTTGAATTTTTTCTTTCAAGTTGTCAACTTTTTAACAAAGAGATAGACTGAGTAACATATGCAGTCACCGTGATCTGTTCTGACCACTGCTGGCTAATTAAGGCTTTAGCTAATTTATTTTTGAAAGATGGTTTCAGTCAGAATCTGAGAACTCTTGTTAGGTAATACAAACAAGAACTGAAGACATGTTACAACTGAGAATGGAACAGCACTTGTACTTCTTTTGTTAGTGGAGGCTGTAGGTGTCACTGACTGCAGTTCATTTCACAGTAACAATTTCTACTCAAGGAAGACAACATCTTTTTAAAGTGTGAAATAACCTGCTGGTAAACTCCAGTGTTTGAAAACGGCCACTAAAAATTAGAATGTTGAAGTCAAAAGCGGTGGGCTTAAGTGGAAAACCTTAAAAAAAAAGGCTTTTTTGTCTGTAAAGTATCTTTTCCAAGGAATCAGCTTTGTTTCATTTGAAGATATATCAAATTAAAGTTTGACTAGCTGTGTGCAATAATTTTTCCCAACACCTTGAACTATCTGTCTCTCCTAGAACATCAGCAGGACAAGAAAATTTGCCATTGTTTCTTAGCATTTTCCCAAAGGGTTAAGCAGGACTGGTAGAACTCGTATATGTAAATGTATGTGTATATAAATGTGTACATATACATGAGGCAGCTTGTACAGCATGGCTCCTGCCTGGTGTGGTGTGGTTTAAGCCAGAACAATACCAAAGATGTGCTCATCATTTACTCCATCAGAGCACTGAATTATCTGAGTGTTGTCCTGTATGCTCCTTCCCCAGGAAAGAGGAAATTTTGAAGAAATGCAGTCAGGTGTGATGGTAGTAAGACCAGCCTAAGGGAATCCATCAGTGCCTACCTGCTCCACCTCTCCAGGGGAAAAGTGGGTTGTGACTTCTGCAGTCAGGGTGCCTTTTTAATGACATGGTAAACACCACAGACTTTAGAACATCTATTGAATGGCATTCAGTATAAAAATTCTATCTTTTCATGCTTTTACAGGATGGGGTAAAGATAAATATGTCTACAGCAAAATTTCAGGTTGAAGCCCATTATACTTGCTGTGATCAACTCATTGTATATTATTAAGAAAATATATATATTTATTAAAAAAGATATGGTTGGCTCAACTTCGAGGAATACTCAAATCTATTTAATATTCCAGATATTTGGCTGCCTGCTTGCATTCACAAAGCTCTTTCTTGAAAGTGAAAATATAGCCCTATTTCCCGTGCAATGTTTGACTTTCTCTTTCTTAAATAGCAAAGGAATATTGCTATTTAGATGGCAGGAACTGCAAGAAGAACATTTGCCTGTTCAAATCTTCCCTTTCTGAAAACATGACTTGTTTATTTACTTACTTATAATTTGTGACAACACACTTGATAATTTGTTTTGTTAAAACAATAATAAAAGGAAGAAACCAGTGTTATGAACTCAAAGTACTACAACAGTGCAAAAAAGGCTAATATTCAGAGGTTAAAAACATGCAGTTTAAACCAGATATATATCCCCGTTTTTAACTGGTAAATCAGGATGGAATTCAGCTCTTCCAAAAATGGCAAGGTCGCACACTGCCTGATCGCATTCATACTACACGCAGTTTTATTTCACTCAAAATCTTTGTCTTTTTAGTTGGTGTTGATCTAAGATGTTAGAAATGATTGCAGTCTACAGAAACAAGGGGGAAAAAAATCAGTTGTTAAACATGTCTGACTCTTGGAGATAATTCAAATGGAAAAAAATCCAGGTCATTGGCCTTTTTAAATAGACCCCCGGCAATATTTACTCCTCCATAAATAGCACAGTCACATGAAATAAAACTGTGTTCAGTAAAGCCTGCAAAACAAAAGAACAATTTACAGACTGAAAGGCAAACTGCGGCTCATGTGTTCGCTGGGTAGGATTAAGTGAGCTTGGTGCACGGTCTGTGCTTAGTGATTGTGGTGTCAGATCCGCTGCAAGGAGAGCAAGTCGGGTCACCGAAGGTGCTCCATCCTTCAGCAAAAGCCGGGAAACGCCGGGATCCTGCTCCAGCCGGTGACTTGTGAGGGAAAGCTTTTGCTGTAATGTCACGTTTCACCGGGGCAGAAACGAGCTCCACTGCCTTTACCCTCGTGACTCAGAGCACATCTCCATAAGGAAAAATCACGGGCATTACTGCGCTGCTTTAATTCAACCACCGCGGCTCTGGTGCCGTAGGAAGGGCAGCACATTTCCCCGAGGTAGACAAGTCCTAACATGGAGACACAGGCTTCTGAAATACCAGTGAGACCATTTAGTGCATCTGCTTGCAAAAGCAGATATTTTTGGATGTTACAGACAAAAGGACAAATGACTAAATTACTGTAAACATTATTTACCTTTCTCTAAAGCTCATGTCAATCTCTTCTGTGTGCTTACCCACACTTACAACTCTATTTCAAGTCTTACTTTTAAATTTTTATCCTCAAAAATCCAGCTCTGGAAATCATGTTCTTACATAAAAGCCACAGCTGTCTCTTTTAAATGTCTTGCTGCTCTGAAAACATTTGAAAATGTGAAACAACTGCACACAAAAGCTTTGTAGCCCATACAACAAATCAGTAGTATCCACAAGGGCATGTGACTTCATTTCATTCATTAACTGGGGAGTGGAAGGATTGATTTTAATTAAATCAATATTTAGGACTCTTCCTTACTAGTATCACTCATTCTGGTTTTACAAAATGAGGTTAAACATTGCTGCTGAATAGGTATTTTGGGGATCTGAGCCTGGTTTGAGGGTAAATTTGCAGGCAGTGGGTGCCAGCCCAGTCACCAGCGGGCCGTGGAGAACTTGGCTGCTCGGCTGACTTGGCTCTTTGTTTCCAGTTGCTAAATCACAGCAGAGACACATGGAAATATAAAAATACTTTTCTGCTATTGTTTTCCAAGGAGAATAGAACTACAAGGGAATAGAATTACAATTCTAGATGCAGATCCAATTCCTTACAGAAAGCATTTTACACCTTCAGAGTGCTTGGAAACCCTGGCACAGCAAAGCCTTTCCACCTTGGATTTAGGGAGAGATTTTCACCCATCCTCGTCGTTTTTCTTCACTACAGCCTATATATATCTGATTTGCAACTCTTGGCCACGTTTTGTACTTTTCTGGCTGCCACATTCATTAAGTTTCCAAGAGCAGCTGATTCTTAGCAGGCAGTAATTCTTGTTAGCCTGCTAAGAAGCTGACAGAATAAACCTTGCTGTTTGTTTAATTCCCTTCACTGAGCATTAGGAATTATTTCTGAAAGAACTCGAGCTTCCAGGTGTTCTTTTTCACATGCAAACATTTCATACCAGAAGTAGTTCCCTCTTATTTCCTTAATGCTGGGTTGAACAATCTTTATAGAAGACTGTAAAGGTGAAGATAGTGCTCATGGGCATTTACAGAGGTCTGATTTGCCACAGACAAAAGCATTTAGAAAGTGGTAGTGGAAAGGCTACAGTGTTTTTTGTTGTTGGCAGTGGCAGTCGGGTGGTGGGTCATTTTTGCATTTTAGTGAATACAGGTACCATTTGTTACATTTAAAAATACTATGAATCCACTCCTCTTGCTGAAGATCTTTACTCGTTTTCTATATATAAAAGCAAACATATCTTCAGCACAGAGAACAGATTAATAAATACACATATGCTCATGTTCTGCAGATTCTTGCTAAGGAAATGTCATTATGGCAAAGATGCTAACTGACTTTGAAAGCTTAGTTGTAAACCTATATCCCTAAGGGATGCTTTGCATCTTACTGAGCCAGAAAGATTGCTGTTGAATTCTCAGACAGCACTGTTTACACCCAAAATGACAGTTCAAGACACAGGCAGAATTAAGGAGTTAAATTGGGATACATTTTCATTGGACTATCAGTTACAATAATCAGTGTATTTGTGCCTGTGCATACAAAATTCTTAAAATACATTTTTTGTTTGCAACACAATCACGCTGGATTGTCTGACAGAAGATTCAATTTAAAGGTTTTTTTAATAACAACAAGAATCAGAGCTAGTTTTAACAATCCACTGCCTGCACTTACCACACACACAGTTTTGCCTGGAAACACTGTAATGAGGTATTCATAGGCATGCTGAACGAAGTCAAACTCAGGACCCTTACAAAGACGATCTTGCCAACTAATCTCTGAATTCCAATCCCTGAATTTCAAGTTCTGCTCTGGGAGGAAGTGACAGATGGCCCTGAGATAACTAATGCTGTATTATTTAAGGATTTATCAAACAGAAGACTTGGGAACACTTATGCTAGACAGCAACTACCCAACAAGGACTACGGAACATGTAAACATGCAATTTAACCTGAACTAGGTGAACATCTCACTTGCTTTTATGGGGGGGGTGTTAGTCCAGGAAGTATTTTAAGGTAGGACTGAGCACCTCTCCTTTTCAGACAGGCTGAGTGGGTTGGAGCTGTTCAGCCAGGAAAAGAGAGGATTCCAGAGAGATGTGAGAGCACGTTCCTGTATCTAAAGGCAGTCTACAAGAGAGCTGGAGAGGGACTTACTACAAGGGCATGTAGTGACAGGACAAGGGACAATGGTTTTAAACTGAAAAAGGGTAGATTTAGATCACATATTATGAAGAGGTTCATCACCATGAGGGTGCTGAGGCACTGGAACAGGTTGCCTAGAGAAGCTGTGGATGCCCCATCCCTGGAAGAGTTCAAGGCCAGATTGGATGGGGCTTAGAGCAACCTGGTCTAGTGGAAGATGTCCCTGCCCATGGCAAGGGGTTTGGAAGGAGATGATCTTGACGGTCCCTTCCAACCCAGGACATTCTATGATTCTATGAAATACCCTGAAAAAATTCTGGGGTTGTGTAGTAGTAAACGTAAGCACAGTTGCAGTCAACAGGGCTTTTCATTTTCATTTTCATTTTGAGAGGGAAATAAAATTTTCTCGACCAACATTCTTGGCTAAGAGTTCACTCACTTTGGGCATCTTCTTTACTAAAATATTCCTCCCACTGTCTCTGAGAAGAGCTAGATTTCTGGCAGCTTGGCCTCCAAGCATCTGTATAGAAGAATGGGAAAGCAGAGCTATATTTAACTCCTCATGTGCTGGCAGCCAGGCAACTCCCTGCAGCAAAAACCCAGCAGCAACCTGGTACTTGAAGCACCATGCTTGCAAGCCAGCTTGGCCAGGATTCCGCAAGTTAATGATGTGTCATGTTCTTGTTCCCCTTTCCAAAGGTTTCTCTTCTGGGTAAAAAGATGCTAAGAAAGTGCAGGAAATAATCCTCTGGGACTAAATGAAAAGAACTGTAAATGTGACTTTCAGTAAAATCTGCTCCAGAATGTTGCTTCTCTGTTCTGAATAACGATCATGAATGATAATGAATCTTCTTCCAAGTTAGAGACATGCGAGAGGTTTTGCAGAATCAAGGCTTCAGTGCATATTGAGGGCCCTGATTTAGAAGTGGGAATAACTTGGCATAAAATTACTATTCACAACATTCTCTGTGAACACCGTGGACTTGGATGAATTGAATCTGGAGCCAGCAGCTTGTAACCTGGCATCGTCCCTGTGTGCCTTTAAATACACTCTGAAAACCAGGGGCTTCAGAAGCTGACTCAGAGCAGCTCCGACAGCTGTGTAGGAAGCAGTATGTGCAGAAAGCGGGGAAGGGCAATCTCCAGCCTTCTCAAACACAGTTATTTCAGACTGCCACTCACAGCTCTTGCTTTCATTTTTTATCTCCAAATACCCCAGTCCCACAGGCCTGTACGTTCCAATGGTTTCGTACGTCCGTGGAATTCCACTGACTTCAAGTGTAACAATGCAAACCATTTCAGTTTGGGAAATGGTAGGTGGACTCCAGAGATGCTGCTCCTTCTTCTCTGAAACAGAAGAGCTATGTTAAAAAGGAAAAAGAAAACTCAGTGGCTAAAAATGCTTCTCATTTGTTTGAAAAAATAGAAGTTTCATTTTGCGTGGCTGGCTCAGATTTCACCAATGTTTCTTTTACCAATGATACATGAAGATACAGTCTGAAAATGTCATTCAGTGCAGTCAATATGAAAATCCCATCTTTGCAAGACTACACCTATTATTTATGGAGGTCTTTGTGTCATGGATTTCGGCTGCCAACAGATTTTCACAGCACAATTTCAAATAGCATTTCTAAGTCTAAGCGACATTGGAGAAAATATTTTAAACCTCAGAAAAACACTTTCGCATTACCTAGAACTTGCATAAGGCTTTCTTAACAAACTCTGAAATACTGATGAGGTAGACTCTTTTAAACTGGGAACGGGCAGCAAGGCTTGAGTTGCCAATAAACAGTACACAGGACATGCTGGGCAGTGTCAGTTTCTAAAAATGGGTGCAGAAGAAAATGACAGCTGTTGGAGGGCAGGCAGGAACAGAGTAATACACCGATACAGGGGCTTGGCCCCAGTGATCTCTCGACAGGAGCTGTGGGCCTTGAAGTGAAATGTGAATTAACCAGGTAAGGAATGTAAGGATTTCCTTTACTGCAATCAATACAGGAGCTGGCAGTTTAAAAGACAAGTGCCTAAAGACTGCTATGTTGAACATAAAATGGATTTTGTAATGTATTTTTAAAAAATTAAATGAAAAGTCTATGCACCTGCAAGAAAGATAAAAAGTATATTACACTGGTACCCTATAATTTCTACATATGTTGTATTCAGAACTGAATCTAAAGTGTACAGGAAAGGATTCTCTGAGCTCAGCTCAGCAGATAGGAGTTGTAGAATATTCTGAGTTGGAAGGGATCCACAGGGATCAGAGTCCAACTCTTAAATGAATGGCCCATACTCCCTCTCTCTACTAAGGATTATTTCACCAAAAGCAAGAAAGATGGTAAGCGCACAATTTAGAGACTGTTGACAGAGGCAAGGAAAAAGAAAAGACAGAGAAGAAAACAGAGAGAGCAGTTTCTACCAAACAGGCTTCCACAGTCTTTGCCTTTTATGTTCACATAAAGCTATAATAATTTGGCTTTTGATTTATGGTTTATGCACACAAAGATTAAAGTCCAACTCATGAAGGCATTTTACAAACATTTATAGTGATCTTACTGTATTTATGCCCTGCCACAGCTACTGAAACTTGAGTGTGTGCTTAAAATACAAATACTCACTTGCTGAATGGTATCTAAAACTATATAGCAAAAAGAAATGTGCTGATGTGCATAAAACTTAGCTCTACGTGAATGGCTACAAGGTAAGGCATCCCACGTGTCTGCAGCTCAGAACGTGGGAGGGGGGAATTGTGCATGGAAATGGGACAGCGCAAGTGAGACTTTCATGCAGCCCCGAAGAGCACGCACGGTCATGGCTTTTGCGTGCTGCGGCAGTCACAATTCTCCTTGCTCGCGGCCAGGCTTCAGCCTGAACCACAGAACCCGCACAAAGCAGCGGGATCCGTTTCTCCCTACACATCCACCCTTGGAAGCCCAGCACGTGCTCGGCTCAGGCAATGCTGTGCCTCCAGCCCGCAACACGGGAGCCTGCGGCTCGGTGCGAGAAAGGAAACACCGCGGCAACACCGATCGTCAAACACCCGAGTCCGTGCGCACACGGAAGGAAGACATGAAGCGCTGAGGTGTCGCGAGGGTGGGG